>JAYMTT010001139.1:0-10326 GCA_036898025.1 Hypseocharis bilobata
GCTTGATTGAGTCTAGGGATGGCAATGGGACGGGGCAGGGGCAGGGACATCTCCTTTGTTCCCTGTCCCCGCGAAATTCCCCTTTCCTCATCCCTGCCCCATCCCCGCTGACGGGGAAATTTTTTTTCATGTCCCCGTCCCGCGAGGAATTTTATCTCCTGCTTGTATGTTATGTTGTGCTAAGAATAGAATTAGAGTAGTGTAAGTGCATGTCTAAGAGTGTGTTAGGACACATGTCCTCTTAGTTAACCACCGTTTAATATTGACATTGGGGTGTAAGTAGAGGTCGTGCGAAAGCACATGCCTTTTGGGGGTGCCTAACACCTTCCCCAACCGCACATACATTAGTTCCCGAACAAATGCTATGGTCTCGTGGATTACGGTCCCTTATCTTATGCATTCCGGGTCCGGAAAACCATTAAGTCGGGTGGAGACTTTGGCTCAAATCCTCGGGTATCCTTGCTCACCTTTCGAGATGGACATTGATTCCTTGAGGTTCCCAATAGCATAATAATTGTCCTGCTATTTTTGGACCGCCTGAATAAAGACCCGACAACGACCACCACATGAAACTGTCGAAGAAGTTAGTCCGAGCTTGAAGCAGTAATATACAACTCCGATGTAAGCTCTTCACGGTCACAAACTTCAATTCAAAATAGTGGACAAAGCTGAAGATGGAGGCAGTGGAGTATGGAGTTGGAGCTAGAAATAAGAGGAGGCACGATTGTGTGAGGTGGGTGGGTAGTTGGATAGGGTTTTGGGATGGAAATGTGCGTCACGTGTGATGCACATGACATTTGGAGGTATAATTATCTTTTTTCGTATGAATAGTGAGAACAGTAATGGAATCACAACTTGGTGTTGGCAGTAATATGGACTTAAAAAGTGTGCGCCCAACGATTTCCATCGTTCCTTTACCTGGGATTTGAAATCCCACCCCATAGGATTTTGAATAATTCAAAAATAATTAGTTTGGAGGAAAGTTGACTCCACCTTCCGGTCTAAAAAATAAAGTTAACGTGGCATTACTCAATATTTCCATGAAAATCTGTCACTTTTCTAAGAATCCTAAAATTTTGGTAAAGTAAACAAGCTCTTGGTAAACCACACACATGACTGAGTGCCTCAGGCCCTCAGCTAGTAGCTTGGAAAACTATAGTAGCGCCAAGCCAGGGGCATATTCGTCTAATAAAACTGTGCTTCTTTCAATGTTCGGTGTTCTCTCTGTGTCATCAAAAACCTCAAACAGTTGAAAATTCTCTAGAGACCGATATACAGGCTGAGGCACAAAGGAGCAGCTGCAGAAGGGAGAGAGAGAGAGATAGTTCATTGGGGTTTCAAATTCATTTCCCACGAAATTCGCAATTTTGTTTCCATCTCTCTAAATTGGTTCGGTTTCTCTCTCTGTTCAATTCAATGGCTGATCACGCGGATGCTTCGCCTCTCATGGCTCCGTCTCCGATCACCGAGCCTAGCGAGATCGACCTCGAAGCTGGACCCGAAGAACAAACCCAGTGCCGAATTTGCCTCGAAACGGACGGTAAGTCCCCTCGATTTCCCTGAATTCCGAATTCCATATCTAGGTTTTGACTAATTTTGTTGCTATGAAGAATTAAGTGAAACAAGAATGGTGCAATTTTGAAGAAATTATCTTTTCTATTGCTTTTTTTTTATTCTCTTATAGTTTGATTTGTAGTAAATTTGAAAAGTTATGTCTGAGAGTGTCAGCACTTGATTTGGGTTTAGATGATTTAATACAAAATTTTTAGTTTTACTGGTATTTATTATAGCAACTAATAGTAGAAGAAGGAAATGCATGTTTTAATTCAAGTTTGTGATATAGTATAATGCAGTCTGGTTTCAGTTCGAGTTCAGCTTCGGTTATAGTCTGTTGCTTTAGTTCTCTGAAAGCCATAAGGAGAAAGCTTACCATTCAGTTTATGAAGCTTGTATTCACAGGTTATTCTTAAAATTTGTACATTTTGAACCTTCACTGGAGCATTACGAGCAGTTGAAGTAGAAAAGACATTGCTTGAGTGGTGCAGTCCCTCATGCCCTCATGCCATTTATCAGCAAAATAAGTAGTTTAATCTTTTCACCTAGCAGTAAAGTACTTGATCGTACTGTTGGTATCAAAGTTAGATCACATGTTACTAGGAGCATAATGGGAAGTTGAAGTAGAAAAGATATCACTTGACTGGCCAACATAGTCGTGCAGCCCCACATTCCCCACCTACCATATATTAGGAAATTGAAATTGCCCCTGAATAACCTAAACAGGTTAAGCTTTTGATGCAGTGATAAAGCACCTATCAAAGGAGCTCACGTATTCGAGACTCAGGGTTGTTACGCTGAGGCCCATCGCCCATGGTGTTGCTGGCTGACATGTGGTACACCTGCTACTTAGTACATAAGGCTAATGGCTTAAGCTTTTGGATTAGCACTAAAAGGCTCAATCCAATACTTAAAGTTTGACTTACTCTGAAGTTTGTGATTTGCTTGGAAACAGAAATGAATCTAGTTGACCATCTGTTTGGTTGTTTGTTCTGAAAGCTAATTAAAAGAAAACTAAAATACCCACGGATTTGCTGTTTGCTTACTGGCTTCATATAACTCACAAAAGACTTGAAATATATGTTTTCCACTGCTTGGTTTCCTCTTTCTAGAAAATTTAAAGTTAAGTCAGCTAAACCTTTGTAGGCTCAGTTGAGTGTTGGTTTCTGATGAAAACTATAACTTATCTCTCGTTTGTTATGTTCTTGTGCAATTAATATGAGTGGGAGCATGAGTAAAGTTAACTGAGAAAATATTTAACATCAATGCGAGTTCTTTTTCTATTTTTATTATTTTAAAATTTATTCGTACAACTTTAATTTGATTGCTAGATATGTATATTCTTGAGTGGGATGGAGAATTAAATCTGATCAGCATGCTTATCTGTTTTATTCAGGTAGGGATTTCATTGCTCCTTGCAAGTGTAAGGGAACATCAAAGTATGTACATCGGGAATGTTTGGATCATTGGCGAGCTGTGAGGGTATGGTTGCAAATTCATTACTGTATTAATTCATTTGTGCGTATAGGATCATTTCTAGTGAACTTGGTGGTTCACAAATTTGCTTGATTTCTTCATTGCAGGACAGATTATCTTCACTTTTTCGTGTATTTTTATATTCCTTACTATAGTTTTTTCCTGTTGTACGAGCAACTAATTCCTTTGAAGTGATTCAGTTTCTTCATATTTTTCCAAATTTTCACAAAAAGAATATTGATGGTCAGGGAAGAAACCTTGTAATTTTTGCGTAGGCTAAGGTGCTGATTGTAGCTGATTTGCTGAGTGATTTAACATAAACAGGCATGTTCCATAGTGTTGTGTCCTGGTTTTATCTCATTATCTAGCTTTTGATCTCTCAGGAAGGCTTTGCGTTTGCTCATTGCACCACTTGCAAGGCGCGTTACCACTTGAGAGTTCATGTAGCTGCTGATAGGAAATGGCGAACCTTGAAATTCCGATTCTTCGTCACCAGGGACATTTTATTTATATTTGTTGCTGTTCAACTTGTAGGTCATTGGTTCTCTATTTTTTCATTTCTTTTCATCCTTTTTAGCTTTAACACACTAGTGAGCTTGGTTCTTATGGTTTGTATCTTCATTGTATTCAGGTAATTGCTTCACTGGCATATTTGGTGTATTTGATAGATGGTTACCAACAGTTCTGGCTTCGTCTTGCATGGGGTTTTGATAGTGAACTTAGTTTCTACTACATATGTGGTAAAATATCAATAACCTGAAATTTTAAACTTTAGAGTGCTTATATAGTTATATTTTGTTTGTCATACTTATAGGTTCAGACCACTATGTTCCTTGTTTTGGTTCATATGGTCTTGGATTTCTTATTTGGAATGCATCTATGGTACGTCTTATCAACAATGTAGCATTATTTTAGAATTAAGGTTCTCAGTTTTTTTCATGAGATTATGGTATACTCTTTAAAATTCTTGGTAATAATTTTCGCAGTATTAAGACTTCAAGCTCCTAAAATAGAATGATAAATAGTATGGTTTCATATATTTGTTTTCTCCTTACATTGATGATTGAACATTAAGGTTCTGAGTTTTTCTCATGAGATTATGGTGTACTCTAGAAAATTCTTGGGATTGATTTTCGCAGTATTAAGACTTCAAGCTCCTGAAATAGAATGATAAATAGTATGGTTTCATATATTTGTTTTCTCCTTACATTGAACATATTGTTATTGGCTGCAAGAATTGGCTTTTGTATACCATTTGCATCAGAACCTTGGTAACTTTTTCAGATTAGTACATGCAGGTTCTTTTTCTTTTTGCTTGGCTCATTGTTTATAGTTTGTGATTTGAGTCTGCTTTGGTTTAATGGATCTGTTTTTTCCCCTTTTGTCATTGTACCCTATAATTATAATTTTGTAAAATGAAATTTCCCTCTGATTCTCCGTAAACGCTTTAAAGTGTATGGGCTGCAGAGTCCCTCTGTGACCTCTTAATTACTTGGACAGCAAAATCTGTAATGTGCACATCCAGTCACTTCCTCGTCCTGTCTTGGAACTAAAATGTGGCTTCTCTTCTATTATCCTTTTAAATGATTAATAGGAAAATATTTTTCTAATATGAGATGTGCTCATATTCTCTTGAGATTTCTGAAATCAATTGAAGCTAGGACTCTAGTTTCCCTTCAATCACTTATATTCTTCCTTGTACTACGATCCTTACTACCCTTGTTTGCTATTTTTTCAGAAATATAACCTCAAACCCCTTCTATCTCTATTACTTCAAACCCTGAATTCCCATATTTCGTCACCCTAGTCCATCCACCATAGCTACCCCTTGTAGGCAGGTTTCCAAGCTGTCCTAAATCACATTGTCATTTCAAGTTTCCTGTTCAAGCATTTCTATGACATTGGTATTGTTTAAATTTGGGATAAAAGAGTAAATACCTAATTAAAGAGGCTCATAGATAGCTCAACATTCATATGAGATAATGTGTTTGATTTGAATTTGATACTCTCAATAGTTTGCACAATGGACATTACTGAAGCTAGATGACAAGTGAGGAGTATTGGTGATACTGTCTTCGGATCAGACTATAGTAAACCACGTTTGAAATAAATTTAATATCTATGTGAAATAATAATACTACTGATATGGTCATGCATGACATTTTATTTTCATCAGATTGATGTTCAATTTCTTACTTGTACCAAAAATTTTGGTTCACCTATATTTGTACCTCCTCGATTTGTTTGGAATCATAGAAATAACTTCCTGCATCTTGTTGGTTTTGATGCTTTAGTAAATTTGTTGTCTATGGAGTTTGTTTATTGTAGAAGTTGTTTCGCTCTATTGTGTTCATTTTACATTTCCACCTAATTGTAGTAGCTGTCTATGAGTTCTATTTTTCTGTGATTGTGTGCTTATACCCTTCATGTTGCTTGTAACTTAGTAGATTAGTGGAACTTTGCAATGAAAAAAAATATGATTTTGGCTTTGGATTCCTTTTATTGTGTAAAGGAAGCATGTGTATGATTCATCACTATTGACTGCTGCTGTTTATGATAAATCTTGAACTATACTTGTTCTTGGAAAATGATAATTAATCATCTAGATTTTGTACCACAGTTTTAGCTGATGATTGTAGGATTCATGCTCAACTTCTGATGCTTGTATCTTGTATTGAGCATTACTGTTTAGTTTCTGCATTTACACTTGCAAAATATGGTCGTGATCATTTACATATTAGTACTGGATACAGGAGCCCTATTATTCTTTGCCTTGCTGGGGCTCTCTGGGTGCTTCATTACTTGTTATGATCGAAGAGTGCGCAATGATCTGGCTCAGCCTTGTCGAGAATTATGTCTCTGTTGCTGTCATCCTGGGTATGACCATGCTGTTCAGATTTTGGAATCTTTAATGTAACTGCATACGGATTTTAGTTTTTAGTTTATCCTGATCTTAATTGCTCAACTGTATGATATCTCATTGTTTGCTCATAGCCATTTTTTTGATGCAGCACATTATGGTGCTAGGTAGTAATTTGTATCAGGGAGAACAAGTCCCTCCACCCACAGGCACCAAATGCAGAATTGAAAGGATGAAAAATGAAAGAAAGAAAGAAAAATCCAAATTCGGAATTGCATTGTTCTTTCTGATTCACCATTGTTTGAATGTATGTTGGTTGTATGTATATTTTTTCCATTAGCTTCCACGGCATGGGTCAATTCACACACAATAACGAAAGACCGACAAAACTATGAATAAATGCATCAAATTAATCAGAATGCTCAACTGTGACTCTTCAACTCCTCTTTGTCTGTAATTGTTTTGTAAGAGTATGCACAAATGTATTTCTGCATGACAAACGCATAATAAGCAAAAAATGAGGCACATCTATGAAATGAAGCAAATTAATCATAATCCACGCTGTAGACTGTTTGCATGTATCTGCCCTATGTTTGTGTGTTCATGCGCATATGGTTTGGACATTTAATGCTGGCCAACTTTTTCCTGTGATTTAAAATTGGCGAGGCGTTTCTTCATCTCTCTCTCTCTCTCTCTCTGGACATTTAATGCAGGCCAAGTTTTTCTTGTGATTTAAAACTGGCTAGGCCTTTCTTCATATCTCTCTCTCTTCATTTTTACGACACGTGTGTGTGTTCTTTCTTCTCAGATTTAACATTAAGAATGAGGTAACATCCGCAAATAGTTGTTGAGAGTTCTCACTTTGTGATGTATCATGTATCCTCTGTAAGCATTAGTGACTTCCAAAACCCAATTCCACCCCATCTCTCTCTCTCTCTCTCTCTCTCTCTCACACACACACACACACACACACATGTTCTGGAATATTAGGAATGGCATGAAATGCTGTCTTCGGACTTTTGTGTTCAATCTACTGGTTATTAGAAAAAAAATGATCTGTCTAATACTGGCGAAAAATAATTTCTTATTTTATTTTTACAATTATATTGAATCTTTCTTTTAGTTTGAGTTTCATGAAGTTTTGGATAACAAGTTTTGTGAATGAGATATGTTATACTTTTTGCTTTAAATACATGAGCTATATGAATTGTGAACCTTTTCCTATTCATAGTAAGTTCATTTGATTTGCTCATATCAATCCATATGACTACTAAATATGATGATTCAATTCTCATTATTTTTGCAGAATGTGTGCGGACTGCCATTTACCTGGTACTCTTTGTATGTGGACTGACTGTACCACATGCTTTGAAGGTTGTGCAAGTGCAGCTGGTGAATGTGGTTGCTTAGGAGGTGCTGGTGAGGCAGGGTTGCCATTACTATTTATAATGGCTTTGATTGTGCTGGGACTATTTACTGTCATTGGCATATTCTATAGTGTTTTGGTGGCCACCATGGTCGGACAACGGATTTGGCAGCGGCATTATCACATTCTTGCGAAAAGGATGCTAACGAAAGTGAGTCAGTTTGACTTTGTTTTTTTCCTGCATTTCCTTAAATCAGTATCCTATGTTGCATGTGCCTAAAATAGTTGAGAAATCGACTACTCAAATGAAGACTCATTCTATGTTCTAGCTAATCAAGTCAGAACTGAAAATTGTCGGAGGACTAACACTAGGAATGCTACTGAAAGAAACAAGGACAAGTATATTAACGTGGTCAACCAAGTCTTTGGCAAATGCTAAATAGTCAAACCAAATTACAGCTAAGCTAGACTAGGCAAGCAACCAATATCGTGCCTAAGCAATAATGCTTGAATTATTCGTCACATGTCTCTGTGACGACTCATAAGGCCTGAGGTCTTTCAGTTCTACTGTGTGTCAAATAGCTATAAATTAAACATAAATGGAGAAATTGGCATAATTGTGTCTAATACGTACAAAAATTAGGTCTATAACTGAACAATTAGGGTTATTTTTGTTGAATCCCACTCTAATTTCTTGTTCTCAGGAATAGGAGCTCATCTTTTCCAGACTATAGTTTTTGGAGTTAGAAATTTGCCCAGATTTTGAATTAGTGGTGATCTGGTCCTGTTATATGATATGAAACGAAAGTGCCTCAATGGTAAAATATACTCGAGGAGTTAATTTTCTCGACCTTCCAATTTACATTGGTTATCCAGTATCTATCTCTTATTATACTATATAAAAAGGCAGGAGATGAAGTTGGTCTCTCAGTGTCACTCACCTTCTCAGTTTGTAACTGATTCCGAAAAGACCCATGTATTCTATACACCTTATTTCGTAAAAGAATTTCAGTCGGTGTCAATTAGGTCATTTGGCACCAAAACAAAAATGAACTCAGAAATTTCAACATATCCATGGCCCTTGATTCTTTCCTAATTTCTTTATTTTCTCTGCCTTTAATCTGGTCACATTAAAGCAAACTTCCACATGCGTAGCCTTTGTGCTGGGTTAGTATCGACAAAACTTGTTGCACATGTTACATTAAATCTTGACATTTCTTGATCGTTGTTGTGAGGTGGTTTTAATTTCTCTTTTCTAGGAATATGTTGTCGAAGATGTTGATGGTGAGATGACAGGATCTGACTGGACGCCACCACCTCTTCCACCTGAGCATGTTCAGCAGCTGAAAACACTCGGCCTCCTATAAATTCTAATGGGGTCATATGTCATTATTCACAACAATAACATTCTGTACAGATGGGCTGGCTCTCTGTTTTGGTAGGTCTGTCTTCTAGTATGGGCTTTTGGATCTGAACTGATTTGGAAAAATCTCATGGAGTTGCTGAGCAAGAATTCTTGAAGGAAGTTGATGTTCAAAATTGTGAATGATATTTTGTGAAACTTGGCGGAAATGTTTATAGTACTTCCCATTTCTATTGGCAGAGGAAATTTGGAATAGGCTTTTAAATAACTGACAGTTGGTATATTAGTGATATTTTTTTCTGCTACTTGCTTGCATAGTTAGAGTGGGGACATCATGGAGATATGAATAGTTTGGGGACTCCAAAACCGTCAGCAAGCTTGATGTGGCGGACTATGTCATTGCATCAACAATGCTATTTCTGCGAAAGCTTTATAGTATAGTAAATATTATATGTTAATGTATTTGTTTTCTGAAAATTCCAACTATGTGATCTTTACTTGCAATTTACCATTTTCTGTTATCTATAACAGAAATAAATGAATTTACATTGAACGGAGGAATCCTTCTAAAATTTTACCTATAGAGATTTATCCAATATTTCTTCTGGCAAACTGTACTATCTTGTTTGTTATGTTACATTTATTTTTTACTACTATTTTATCTAGGTAACTGTCAAACCCTTTGCAGTTCAAATGCACCTGGATATGCAATTTGCATGGTGGGTTTCAGTGAACTTGTGATACAAAGGGGTAGATTGATGTTTCAGTGTTATTTAAAGTAATTGTTTATTTTTGACAAGAAAGTATATTGCATTTGATTGTGGAGGGTAAGTTTTGTTTCATGGACGACCTTAATGTTTATTTGTTACTATTATTATAGTGCCAGAGTACTTGGAGTTTATCACAGAGGGACTGATATTAATTGTTTTGTTTTGTCCGTCCAAGGAACTAGACTTATTGACTTGTAAATTTACACCGTAAGTTGTTACACAAACCGATTTAGAATTGTTTTATTGTGTTACATGCCAACATTATAATTTCTTATTATTACTTAATTTAATTACCATCTAAATTTAAAATAGAATGATATTAAAATACATTATTTATTAATTTACTTATAATTCAGAATTTCACTTGATTTAAAATACAATTCTAACAAAATTCCAGTTTTTGTTTGAGTGGATTTTGTGCCGTAACTAGTTTGATTATGTTAAATGAAATTTGGAGTAATTGCAAAAGACGACTAAAGTTATAATGTCATGACATTTAACTACAATTTTTTCTAAGACCTAACATTTAACTACACAATATTACATAATTGTTGTAGGTTCGGGCTAAATTCACACCCTATATGGCTAGGGTCAACACCTTTATTATCAAGAGATAAAATTATCCTTAAAAAAATTAATAAAATAAAACATATATTCACTCTCATTTAACCCGAAATTATAATTACTGTATTTTCTCTTAGGTAACTTTTTCCCCTTTCCTTATTTTATGGATCACATTAAAGGATATTGGCTTGTTTTGAAAACAGTGTTATGCAAGCATAATTTTTCAAATTGCAGATTTAAAAAAAAAACGTTATTTTCTTTTGTTAAATTAAATAATTTAATTAAACTAAAAATAAAAATAAAACAAATTACGTGATGAAGTTAATAATACTATTCCTAGAAATGATTAAATTGAAACTAGAACTCTGGTTGG
>JAYMTT010001140.1:0-10325 GCA_036898025.1 Hypseocharis bilobata
ATCCTAGGAGAGAGAAGAGAGCCTTTTAGAGAGTTTCTTTTTTTATTGTTAATAATAGAACACTATTTTATCATATATCCTAATTATGCATGTGCATGTCATATAGCAAACACCATGATTAATGCATGATAAGCAAGTTTTCAAAGATGTCATATTAATCACAGATCTGCTTAGCCTATCCCATTTGAATCAAAATGTGTGTGTATATATATATATATATATCTTTCTTGTGGTATCAAATGATCAAAGTTGATTCTAAACTAAAGACATGATCTTGAACTCATGACATGAGTCATGAGTAATTGCAACTTGTTCAGAATGATTTTAAACTTAGTAAATTTACAGTAACACCCCTGTTATATGCTGATATAACACTTGTGAAGGACTACTGTGTCCAAAAAACAGTTGTTTTCTAAGATTTATGTCGGTTAGACGGCAGAGAATAAACAAGAAAAAGGTTTTATTGGAAAAATTAGAAAATAATTTCTTCAAAATTAAATTCATTGAATATTTTAAATATGATAATTTTGATAATAAATTTATCCAATTTCATATTTTTAATATTATATTATTGTCCTGTTTGTGACAAGTGTTTATACATTTTGAAGGAAAAATAAAAATAAAATCTTCTAAAATCCAATTTAAAAAGGAGAAAATATGAAAATTTGTAAATGAAAAAAAGAAAAAGAAAAATTACAAAGAAACAATATGTGCTTTGGGCCTAAAACACATGACTTTCAAAGAGACACAACAAATTTACGTAATTATTTGGATCGAAACTTCTTAGCAAGAGATCAAATCTTAATAAAAAAAGAAAAGTTTACGTAACTATTTTTTTTAAATAGCCTAAAATGGTTATAGAGTATTCAGTGCAAATAAAAAACTCTTCAGCGTATTCTCAGACTTATCAAAAAAAAATTTATACTTCTCAAATAAAAAAATAAAAAAAAACTTCTTAAGAAAACTAGTATGTACTCCATCAACACTTGTGTAATAAATGGTATTGGACTAGCCTTAAATACTTTCCTTTTTGGTATATAAATTAATGTGTCATTTTCTTACAAAGGGGTCCTATAGCACAAATTGATTTTGGACTCTTAATAATTTGTTAACTTGTTCAGAAAATCTAGAATTAGAAAATACTAATACTAGTAGAAAAAATAATAGTACTACTTATTAAGCAAAGTAAAACTTTTAAATTATAATTGTGTTGCATCAACAACATCTTTTCTTTTGCCTTATTAAGAAAAAAAAAACACATATTTTTTTAATTCCAGAAATAATTTTTGATTTTCCATTTTTCTACTGTATTTACATGGAAGAAATACTATTTTTTTTTATTTTGTCTGAACCAATCACACTATTTTCAAGTACTTTTATTACTTGAAATAAAGAAGAAAATTGCATTATAATACAAAATGACAAAGAAAACCTCGTCTTAATAGAATGACCATTTTACCCTGTACGAGAGCCCTAATTTAAGAATCGTCCCCTCTTCAGCTCCTCTCTCCTGTTATCTTCTCTCTATCTCTCGCGCATAGACACACACACACACAGACACACACACAAGGCAAAGCTGTGTTATCAACGAACTCATCAACGACTTCGGTGATCTCTCCCGTCCGATCTCTGCCGGAAAATCTTCACCGCCCTTCCGGCGACCTCTCACTCAGGTATATTTCACACTCTCTCCATCTCTCTCCTTCGGGCTGTAAAATTTTCAGAGAAAATGTGAGCTTCTGGATAATGCCTCTTTTGAATCTTTTCAATTTCCATCAGTTGCACCATAGTTTCATGTGATCACTTAGTTTCATCACAGTGTGAGAATTGTTAGATTTTTTTTCTGCTGAGCTGATTTCAGGTTCGAGTGTTACAGTCTTAATTGTTCAAATGTAGTTCATAGACATTTAAGTTGGATCCCTACAATTTTTTTCTTCTTCTCTTGGGCCTCAAGTAATTATAAGTGTTATTACAATAATTGATTACCTTAAAAAACTATTAGCACTTTATACCAAATGATGGTATTTTCTTTATTTTTTTATGACATTAATGTTTGATTCATATGAATGAATTTTATGGGAGAAAAATATCCATTTGGGTGTTTTAACTTTTAATTTAGCACTGAAAATTTGATTTTCTTTTTAGTGTGTTGCGGTAGTAGGACTATTGTATTGGAGTGGGTGGGCAATCACCTATAGCATTGGTTGAAGAGGAATTTGGTTCGCGTTATCTTGGTTATGTAAATCAAATTTGCAAGACGCTGTTGTTTGGTGGGCAGCATGGGCAGGCATCTTACATTCCCAATAGAAATTTTCCTACAATATGAAAGCTCTACACATCCACACATCAAACCTATAGCAAAAAGTTCTTATTGTGATTTATGTTAACTGAATCATAGTAATTACTTCAGCACACCCAAGTATAACAGTTCATAAGACTAAAAGACATAGTTATTTATATTATTAGTTGAAGAATAACGTAATTCCTGGGAATATAACCTTATTTTAAGGTCCGGCCTTATTTTAACGTTCAGGGTAGAGAGTTACTGAAATTTGGACGGCAATGTGTAGTATCTTTAAAACAATAAAGAATCTGATGTCAGAGGAATGAATAATAGAATTGGGCAACATACTATCAGTTTAGTTATGTGGGTTAAAATAGTCCATCTACATTCCATTATCATGAGAATGCAACAATAACAAGTTTTGAAAATGTAATGATATATTCCGTTGGGATAGGATCTATTTTGCCCTTCACATATTGAAAGTAATATTATTTTCCCAAATCTATCTTTCACTCACCTTGAACCTAACTTCTATTCGTCTTAGTCTAGCACGTGTTAAAGCTCTAGTAAGCCTTTTGTCTTCGGATTCTAAAATTACATTCTTGGGAATGTTGCTCAATGTAGCTCTATTATATGGTAGAGTGGCCCAAAATGATTATTTTGGGGTGTAAGATGCCCATCCATGCCGCAAACCAAACATGGGGTCGTGCCAATTTGATTTAAATTCCTCAAAATCTTGCCTGTAATCTTAGTCAAGATTCAACAAACCAAACACCCTCAAGTGATTTGCTTGGGCAGACATTTTATGGAAACATAAGTCCAACCTTAGATAAATTAAGTTGGAAGCGGATAATTGTGGAACAAAGGTTAGTTACTATGTTTCTCTGTGATTTTTCCATTCAGACGATTACTTGTGGTCTTACATGTGTATTTTGAGCTGTACCTGTGATTTCCTAGGATCTTTCTCAGTGATTCAGTGCGATAGGCCAGTGATTACAAGCTTGCTTTAAAGGAATATTAAGACAATTGAGTAAACTGCTATTTTGCTCGTTACGTAGGAATGTAGGTTCTCTATATTCTTATATGTCATATGAGATTTTGTCTTCTTTACGTGAGTTTAGCTATAAGTAAGTTATTAGATCTTACAGTGACCTAAGTTAAATAACAAACGAAGCAATCATTTTTATTGTACTTTGTTTGAGAATCCTTCATGGATTAGGGAATTTTGTTTTTGCTTCATGTTAATTTATTAATCAATGACCACTGAGTTTATATGCACTTTTTTTCTTGCTGGTCCTTAATACATAGTATAAAGTTTTCCATTACCTGAAGTTTTCTTTTGCTGAACTTCTCTGCTTAATTTTTAATTTTCTAGGGGAAAAGTGTGAAATAAGTTCCGGATGTTTACAGCTTTAATTTAGAAAACTAAATGCATTAGGGGGTTGTCATTCCTTTAAACCTGCTCGCTGGCTTTTTATTTCTATTTTTCCCTACAGGTGCTCTGGTCACCTTTGTGCATGGATAAATTGCTTAGCAGTTAAGATACTACAAAAATTTCTGCCATGCTTTTCGTCTATGAAGAAAAAATTTCTTTCCATTTCAGTGTTGATTAATTACTGCTGGTACAAGTCTTCTCATTTGCATTTACTCTTACTGAGTTTATCTCTAGGATTATATTCATTTCAAAATCGTCTCCTGTTTCAGTTTCAATGCGTCAGCGGAGCTTTTATGTGGTTTCTTTGCTTGAAGTGTACACTTCTGGGATTCTTTTAAATCTATATAAGGCACGAGTGGAAGCCTTTGAATAATCTAAAGCAGCTTTCTAGTTCTTGTTGTATCATGGCTGATCAATCTTTAACAGTAACTGTACCAGAGACTTCTCTTGCTTTGGCAGATCAATCTTTAGTTATTGGGCAAGAGTTCCCTGATGTTGAAACTTGTCGAAGAGCACTGAAAGATATTGCTATAGCATTGCATTTTGATCTTCGGATAGTAAAATCAGATCGCAGCCGGTTCATAGCCAAATGCTCCAAAGAAGGTTGTCCATGGCGTGTTCATGTGGCTAAATGTCCTGGTGTGCCAACTTTTTCGATTAGAACCCTGCATGGGGAGCATACCTGCGAAGGAGTTCGCAACCTCCATCATCAACAGGCATCAGTTGGTTGGGTTGCAAGATCTGTTGAAGCACGCATTCGGGATAATCCACAATATAAACCAAAGGAAATCCTGCAAGATATCCGTGATCAACATGGAGTTGCTGTTTCTTACATGCAAGCTTGGCGTGGGAAGGAGCGTAGCATGGCTGCACTTCACGGAACATTTGAAGAAGGTTATCGCCTCCTTCCTGGATACTGTGAGCAAATAAGGAAAACCAATCCAGGAAGCATTGCATCAGTCTTTGCAACTGGACAAGAAAATTGCTTCCAGCGCCTGTTTATTTCGTATCGTGCATCTATATATGGGTTTATAAATGCTTGTAGGCCTCTTTTGGAACTCGATAGAGCACATCTTAAAGGAAAATACTTGGGTTCAATACTTTGTGCTGCAGCTGTTGATGCTGATGATGCATTGTTTCCATTGGCTATTGCCATTGTTGATGTGGAAAGTGATGAGAATTGGATGTGGTTCATGTCAGAGCTGCGGAAGCTTCTTGGAGTCAATACTGAAAACATGCCTAGACTTACAATTCTATCTGAAAGACAAAGGGGCATTGTGGAGGCAGTGGAAACACATTTTCCTAGTGCTTGTCATGGTTTTTGTCTGCGGTATGTAAGTGAAAATTTCCGTGATACATTTAAGAACACAAAATTGGTTAATATCTTTTGGAATGCTGTTTATGCTCTCACTGCAGTAGAATTTGAAAGTAAAATCTCTGAGATGGTGGAGATCTCACAAGATGTGATACAATGGTTTCACGACTTCCCTCCCCAGCTTTGGGCTGTAGCGTATTTTGAGGGGGTAAGATATGGTCATTTCACATTGGGGGTCACAGAGCTGTTATATAATTGGGCCCTTGAATGTCATGAGCTCCCTGTTGTGCAAATGATGGAATATATTCGTCATCAGTTGGCATCTTGGTTTAATGAGCGCCGTGAGATGGGCATGAGGTGGAACTCAATTCTTGTACCATCTGCGGAGAAGCCAATTTTAGAAGCACTTGCAGATGCTCGGTGCTATCAAGTACTTCGTGCAAATGAAGTTGAATTTGAGATTGTATCGACTGAGCGAACAAATATTGTGGATATAAGAACTCGTGTGTGCTCATGTCGTCGTTGGCAGATATATGGTTTACCTTGTGCTCATGCTGCTGCTGCACTTATCTCTTGTGGGCAGAATGCTCATCTATTTGCTGAGCCTTGCTTTACGGTAGCAAGTTACCGTGAGGCTTATTTACAGATAATTAATCCTATTCCAGATAAGAGCCTGTGGAAGGAGCCGGGTGAGGGAGCTGAGGGTGGAGGTGCCAAGGTTGACATAATTATACGACCACCCAAGACTCGTAGACCACCTGGTCGGCCCAAAAAGAAGGTTCTTCGTGTAGAGAACTTTAAGCGTCCAAAGAGGGTTGTTCAATGTGGTCGCTGCCATATGTTAGGACATTCTCAAAAGAAATGCACAATGCCAATTTGATCCTTAATTAGCATGTCAAGAATCCTTTTTCCTTGAATCTGATATCCAATAGAATTAATGTTGTGTTTGTAATTCTAATGTATGTTTTAAGTTTTAACAATTTAGTTCCAAAATAAGGATCAAGTTCTTCTGGCGTAGCAGTCTCTCGTGCATACTGAAGCATCATATCTGTGATTTCTTGCTTTGTTTCCAAAATCATTACTACACTTCTGCTTTCACACTCGTATATAAAATTTCTTCTCTCTTGTTACATTCGTTTTATGTTTGTAAGTTTGTGGGTGATAAGTATGTCTTTGTTCCAATTTTTAGCCCACTTTAGAAATTGTCTGATTTTTATTCTTTTCCATCAAGCTACATCACATGTGATTCATCAATGTTTCTGAAACTTCAGGGGCAATCTCAACATGTCTTCTGTATTAATTATTTGATTTATGATACTGTGGTACGCGATATATCATGCTTTAGGATCATTTGAAGATGTGTATGCTTTATTGAAGGAATAGTAGAGAGCAAGAATATGCTAAGTTTGTTCTACCTCATGCATTATTTAGTTTTTCTTCATCATTCTATTTCTCTCGACTTGTCTTTCTTAATTATTGTGGCAGGTCGACCATGAATGCATCTGTAAAGTGGGAACAGCTCTTCCAACTGGTTATTGATTACAACTCAATGTCTGTTTGAACAGCACTGGCAAACTGCACTCTTAAAATGGTATCATTCTTTGCCTTGTACTGATTAACTGCATAGACTTCTGCTCATTCATATCAAGGGTATTTTTGCTTATTTTGAGTCATTTTATTGCTTGAAGCTGTCAATGCATGTGATGTGATCAAGTTATTGATCTAAATTTGATGTGTAGGCATAATTGGCAGTCTGTTAATTTCACCAAGCAGTAGTCTGTTAAGATGTCAGAAGAAAGTATGGTTTACTTTCTCACAAGGGGAGTGTACTATATTCCAAATCATATAATGTGTGGTCATATGCTTTATTAAGTTTCAGTTATTTTGCATTCTTTTACACAATACTTGTTTACTGTACTTTGATGCTTAATAATGGGAATGACATGAAACCTGCAGCCCAAATGTATTTCACTCGTTACCTAATTGATTTGAGTTTGTTGCATCTAAAAGTTCATCCCATGGACAATATTATGACCTTCATCTTTATGGTACAGAAAACTCTTGATGTGCTTCTCCACATCATGGAATATGCACAATATCTCCTGTTTCTTTTCTTCTCTAAATATGATTGGACATTGATTCGGTATTCTTTTGATAGTTTGAAGGGACTTTGTGGTGCTAATTAGAAGTCCTGTGGAAAAGTTACTACGCCATAGAGTTTTTGCCAGGCACGGCTAAGTTGGTTGCTTTATCATCAACGCGATCAATTTGATGACTTTTTCTTTTCATATATTGTTCGTTAGGTAACGAGGAAGGTAAATGATTTGACCATCATGATAGGGCTTAATACTATATTGATGTGTATTCTTTTTGCCTTATGTTAACCCTTTCTGATAGGTGCCCGCACTTGAACTGTGCAGAACTGTTAGGGAGGTAAAATGACACCATTACCAAAACCAGGTTCAGCTCATTTTCTTATCTAGTTGACCCTCCAGTGACATGATTGTTAGTTGTACCAATACTTTAAGCTCTTTGCGAAATCCATGGTTTGCAGATTAGGTAATAATGCATAAATCATATGATGCAATTTGTTGTTAAAAGCATTATCCACCATGGATTGTGTACCATGCATTTATAAATCTGAGCTCATTTAAAAACACAACTTCTTTATTAACAAATGAATATGATAGTCCTTCAGGATGGTCAATTGTAAGGGGTGCATGCATATGTTTCTGTAAGAGTAGAGATTCAAAGATATCAAAGAAAAAGGAACCCTTGGTAAGACTTGAAGCTTTGTTGTGTTCAGAAGCTTTATTATCAGACTTTGACCACCACATTGCAAATTCATTGAAGAAACTTCAGAAGGTGCTAAACTTTACAAGCGCTGTATCATTTGTCAGTTTCTAAGTCATACCGACCTCCCTCCTAGGGTCTTTACTCTTCAGTTTGTATTGTCAGTTTCTAAGTCTTAGATCTTGATCGTAATCATACTGACTTTCTTCCTAGGGTCTTTACTCTTCAGTTTGTATGTGATACCGTTTATGGAATTGATTTCACAATGTGTATGTATATATATAAAATATTAAGGGTTAAATGGAAGGAATTGTTTTGGACTTGGTTCCAACTCTGGCTTTAGTCATTGGTCCCAAAAAACCTATGGTTTTAACCCTCGGACTTTCTTCACCTGTGATTTCAGTCCAAATATTGTACCAACCGGTAAACTTAACCGGTAGCGGCTGAATTGGCTTCTGCATGTGAGCAGCACATGCATTTTTGGGTTTTGGGATTGATTTTTAGGATCGGTGACCTCTTGGTGGATCATAACAGAGTATATACATAAGATGATCCAACAACAGAGAGTTCACTACATAAATTCATAAAAGTTAGAGATTTCAATTTCCACTAGTCTTTGAAGTATTGATTGCAAGATGAAAGTTTTGGTAAAGGTAATTCATCCTCTTCGTATAATTTCTGTCTTTTTGGTTCTTCTTTGTACCTACAATACAAGTGGCTTTACGTAACTGTTCTCGTGCCAGATAGAGTTCATATTCCTTGCTACTACTCTCTAGCTGATAGATTCAAGATCCAAAAATGTAAGAAAGGCAGAGTGCGAAACTTGAGGTTCGTCATGGACTCCAACTAACTTCTGAAAGTTGTATTGCTTTGAGGTGTTGCGGAAGCCTTATCAAGATTGTTGTTGATCGCCCATGAACAAGGTCAGATTCGGGGGCTTAGCATATGTCAGAATGGTCTGGAGGTTTTGCATCTGCTGTTTGTGGATGATACTTGCATTGTCTTTTTCCCTTCCGCAGAAAGCTGTGAAGTAATTAATGAAGGCCATTTTGATTTTTGACATCGTATTCAGCTACATCAGGACAAGTTATCAACTCAGAGGGCAAACTTACCCTTATCTAGAGGGATCTTTCAGATAGGTTATGGTCCTTCATTTGGCAGGCTAATATGCCCCATAAGTTCAAAACTTTCTTATAGAAGTGTGGCACAAAGGCCTTACGAATTGTTCAAACGGAAGTGTGGAAGTACAAATCCTTTTTCCCGAGGACGTGATGAGGAGGAAACAGTACGTTCACCACATGTTCTTTCACTGCCAATTCACCGGGGCATTATGATTTGGATCTAATCTGGCTCTCCCATTTCAAATAAATCAACCGATGAATATTAAGAACTGGATCACGGATTTGATGCAGAACATATCAGATAATAGAGGTTCTAGAGACCACTACCTACGCTACTTGGTCATTGTTCTGTGGTTTCCTATGGAAAGTAGTAGAAATACTATGGTTTTTGAGCAAAAATACGAATTGCCTGGTGAGGTTCTTCGAGCCATTGCAGGATTTAGATCGCTTTGTCTCAAAAGTAATGAGTACAAATGGATAGGGTTATTAGAAGGATTTTAATTCGGACTGCTTCAACTATTCTCCAAGCCCAAGCGAGCAGGAATACCGAGCTGTTAATCTGGTGGTTAAATGAGCTCTTTTACTACTATGTCATTCCTTATTTGTTGTCATTTAATACAATGCATTTATATATAGAGAGAGAAATGCAAACTAATAAATTAACTAAACATAAATAAGTTGTATATATATTTTATCAATCAAAGCAAATGCATGCTATCATATATTGCTTGAATAATATACTTCTACGAAAATTAGTTGCAACCATGCATAAATAAAAAAATATAGTTCATTATACCATGTAAATTTGGGTCAAATTCTTTTCAATCTATTAGCGTGATATTAAATAATCTCAATATGATATTTAATATGTGAAAAATAAGTAATTATTTTCAAATTATGAAATTAGATTTAACACCTAGTTTTCAACTAAGCTTAATTACAGTAAGAACAATAACCTTTGGATAATCATGTATACAATAGAAGTTCAGTTTAAAATAATTTTTAGCTATCAGTGTAGCATCAAATAATCTCAATATGACATTTGATTATGAGAAAAAACAAATTAGTTTTAAAAGAATATTGACGTAAGCATATGTTAATAACCACTAGTTGTCCCAATCGAACACATGCATATTTGACTTAGAGTAATAAGTCTTCCACTAGGACAACTAGTGATTCTAAGCACATATTTACATCAATAATATCCACTTCTGTTTACGGGAAGATGTTGCATATCTTAAATCTATTTATTTGTCTCATAATAAAATGTCATATTGAAGTTATTTAATGCTACATTGATAGCTTGAATGTTATTTTAAAATAAATTTCTATTGTACACATGATCATCCAAAGTTTATTGTTCTTACAGTAATTAAG
>JAYMTT010001141.1:0-10324 GCA_036898025.1 Hypseocharis bilobata
TTTTTTCTCAGCGAAATTTCTAGAGAAAGCGATCAAGGCCAAATTTTCCAACTAACACACTGGAAGTCATTAACAGACCGTTTCAGAGAATTCAAAACCCTAGCTCTAGCTCTAGCTCTAGCTCTTGCGCTAGGTTTCCGGTGAAAAAAGTAGCTTCATTTACAGAACTCCATGTCCATGGAGAAACCACCTGTACCTGATGGCTCACAGGAGCTCCAATGCGTGGGCAGAATGGAAGTCGTCAGGCCCAAACCCCTCGGATTCTTATGCGGCTCAATTCATGTCCCGACTGATAATTCTCTTCACGCTTTCAATTCCGCTCTAGTTCCCTCTCACCAAACGTAAGTGTGTATCTAAATTTGTTGATTGTTGAGACTCTCTCTCTCTCTCTCTCTCTTCTTTTTGGTGATTTCTTTTTTGATAGGGTGAGTGCACCGCGGTATCGGGAGCTACCCAGGGAGACTGATCTGAACATGCCACCGCGAGTGCAGAATTTTCCCAATAGCGCCGTGCAGTCGAGGGCCACCGGAGGTATGTTGGGTTTTTCATATGGCAGACATTTGTATTCATTCAAGGCATTTGATATTCATACATGCTTGAATTCGGAGTGACTCTTGTGTAGAAGTATCTAGAAATGCGCTCGGACACTACTGTATTGTGGGTATTGTGGATTGAGAGTCAGGAAATGTGGCATTGTGTTTTGTGGATTGTTATAGAGTCTCTTAACATCTTTTATAGTCAGCTTAATGAGCATTGTTGCATGCTTTTGGAATGGGTGGTTGTATCTTTGTGTAACTTGCGGAGGCGACACGTTTGTGTTATTAGAGCACTGGGTAGGCATTGTTCACCTGTGTTTCATTTAGTCAGCAACTTGAAATAACTCTTTCAGTTAGAAGTAACTTGAGCTGTGAACCCAAGATTTTCTTTCACCGCTTCCTATTACTCTGTGTGCTTGATGATTTTTCCACAAACCACAATAGTGGTATCCCGAGCTATATGTTAAAATAACAACCATTTAAGTGGGCTTATGATCCTTTTGTCAAAGCTTTGGGTTATTAAGCTTCTACTCTTTAGGAGTTTGCCTTTTCTTTTATATGTGGAACTTGTATCGTTTCTTTTCAATGGCAGTCCATATATCCATATTCTCTCTTCTCCTTCAATATTACTGTTAAGTGTTAATTTCTTGTTGTTTTGATGACATGGGTTCTTGTTTCAAGAAGTTTTGCACTTATTTGGTTCTTTTTTCCTTTTTCATTCTACAATTTTCCTCGAGGTCACCCCATTGTATGTTTCAAATTCTATTTATTTGTGTTTTTTCCATTTTAATTCATTTTTTTTGTTTGTACCTAATAGTTTAGAATACAATTTTGTTTGGAGTTGAGTTGATTATCTGAAAAGAAAAGAAAAAAAAAGTTATTGCATATTGTAATGCCGAAACTTTTGCGGCCTCAATATGATAAATTTAGAATTTCTGTCTTGCTTGTGCCCCTGGTTTAATTATTTCTCTCATCAATAGATGTTGATTTTTTCTTTTCTTTCCTTAGACTGTGTTTTCATGTTGAACAAGTCGTCTAGATCTAATATGCTTATTGGCGTGATTATTCGAAAGGCTCAGTGGTAGTTGTTAGCAAGATCATCAAGAGCTTCAAACATGGATCCATCAAATGACAAGCTATGTTACCTGGGCTCTTGTATAAAGATTGGATATGGATGCATGTCTGCTATGGGTTTCATCTATATTTAAAATCTTTTCGTTTATTGTGGAGTTTCCAGTATCCATACCCTAAGCACTGTTGTCGCTTGGACATGAGTATTGTGGGATTAAGTTACAAGTAGTAACACTAGATACAAGCCTACCTATTAGCTTAAAGTACCTTCTGGCATATTCCTCTCGTCGACAAATACCTGAGTCCTATTAAAGTTGAAAATAATACTTGGGCCTGATCTGAGATCCAAATTGTAGAAGTCCTTGAGTGAAACTGCATGGTCTTAACAGACTTTGTGGACGACCTTTTACCAATTCTAGCATTCTTTACAAAGTGACACTTGTTCTTCCTTCTTACTTTGGTCCATTAAAAAATTCCTTTGCGTCGTACTCTTTGTAGTTGTCTAACATGTATATATGGAGATTTTATTAGATTTCACTGGTTCTTGACCTGTTAGGTCACTGTACAATATTGGGAACTGCCCCGATATATCATTGTCTAGATATAAGACCATTTATCTTGGACTCTTGACTTTTGTTCATATGTTTACTTAAAATGGAATCTGTCCCCTGAAAGCCTAGGCAGTCAAAGATCCCAAGGAGATAGAGTATAGATGTCTAGATATGAGACCATTTATCTTGGACCCTTGACTTTTGATCATGTGTTGACATAAAATAAAAACTCTCTCTAGAACTTGAGATCGCACCCTAAGAGCCAATGCAATTGAAGATCCAAAGGTGATAGAGGTGTATCAACCAATGCCATATAGCTGGTGGTCTAGATGTATCACTAACCACCCATTAATTCAAATGAGCTCACTTATGCAGTTACACTTCCTTAATTAGGGTCTGGTTAAACTCTCAGTCTGAGGTAGTCAGATGAGGTCCACCTAGCTTGGCGTCAGATATCTCTTTTCTGAAGCTTAATCACACAAAATCATTTTTTCAAAATCAGATGATTGTTAGACAAATAAATAAAAATTCTAAAAAGGTAAAAATTCTTTGCTTGTAACCAACTGTTCTCCATATAGTTCAAGTATATAGGATTCAACTTAGGAACTAAGGTGAATGAAACAACTTTAACAAGGGGAATGGAGAATTCATCTGATGTAGGACAGCTTGTGAACCTGCCTAGAGGGGTTTAGCTATGTTGAGCTACGGTTAGGAAAATTGGGAATTTAGGGTTTCAGGTTGTAGAGAAAGGGATTAGGGCTTGGATATTATGGAAACAGCAAGCTAAGCTAATGTTTTAGGAGGGAACAAAAGAAAGAAAGCATCTCTTCAGAACTGTGAACAGTAACGCCGGGAACAGTAACAAGGAATGCCAAAGAGAAAGAACTTGACACCCAGCCAGTTCAAAATACTCCAATTCTCATTACTAATCCATACCCTGCACTCTGCTCAAAAGATTAGACACACACACACACACACACACACACACACACACACACACACACACACACACATATATAGGTTAAGACTACTACTTCGGGTTTATTTAAGGGCATATCTTTATTAGATATTCTAAGGGATTGGATGGCTGTTTCAATGTAGTCTTTCTTTTTTGTGTTTCTCTTTCTTGAGGACATCTTTTCCTCATCTATGCACTTTCTTTCTATTTTATTAAATATAATTTCTTCTTTTATTGAAAAAAAAGAAGAAAAAAATGAAGATTGAGAATATGGGCTTGGAGGGAATTGAGGTGGCTGTTTCCTCCCTCCAGTCCCTCGCACTTCCTCCTAAAGTTTCAAGAACAAGGGGGAGGATCTAGCCCTACCCCCTCCTATTAAACATACTGATAATTTTCCAGTTATATCCTGGTTCTTTT
Organism: Hypseocharis bilobata; assembly: GCA_036898025.1. NCBI lineage: Eukaryota > Viridiplantae > Streptophyta > Magnoliopsida > Geraniales > Geraniaceae > Hypseocharis > Hypseocharis bilobata. Next base: position 3,534 of record JAYMTT010001141.1, read on the forward strand.
TATTTGCACCTTTTATATTTTTTATTTTTTATTTTGTGCTGTTTATGCTTTGTAAGCTTACTTGTTGGTTCTGAACCTTATTATAATCTCTATCATGCTGATACGGGAAACTAGTTACCATGGATTACATATTATACAGTATGCTTGATTTTGGCTTCGTTTTATGATTAAGCAGTCATAGTCCAGTAGGAATATAATAGTTTTTAAAATTAACTTGGTGTCGGCAAGGATTCTTTGGTTGGAAAAGAAATGAATGGGTTCCTAGGGTGTCAATGCAAGGTGGTTTCTCCTCGATTATTGTCATAGTATGTTATATGAATCTTTTTGGTGGTTTTGGGTTCTATATAATTGTGTTTGGTGAATAGTTATGGTTGCTGATACTTCAAGGATGCAAATAGCGAGTATGATGATTTCATTTTCCATTTTCTTCTTTCTCAAAGCTGTAACATCTCAAGTAAATAATACAAGTGCTCATTCTTGCAGATTTACCTTGGGAACGTGGTGCTATTACATCAAATCTAACAAGGAAATGTGAGGCTCTTGCTGTATCTGGGCTGGTGGAGTATGGAGATCAGATAGATGTGATTGCTCCAGCTGACATTCTGAAGCAAATTTTTAAAATTCCCTATTCCAAAGCTCGGTTATCAATTGCAGTTCATCGTGTTGGACAAACTCTTGTTCTCAATACTGGGTCTGTATCGTATTTTCTGCTTTATTATCATCTTGTTAAGTCTTCTAATGTGTGAAATTTTTGGTCAAGTGCAGGCTTGATGTGGAAGAGGGAGAGAAGTTGGTTAGGAGGCATAGCAATCAATCAAAATGCGCTGATCAATCTTTATTTTTGAATTTTGCCATGCATTCAGTTAGAATGGAGGCTTGTGATTGTCCACCAACTCATCATGCCTCATCCTCGTCAGACGAGCAATCAACGTCATCTGTTCTCCCTGGATTTGACACATCTCAGTTCACAAGGCAGCATGGTGATGCTGCTCGAAATGAAGGATTCAACCATTGTTCGGACTACCCACAGGTGAAAAAGGATGGCTTTTTTTGGAGAAATAAAAAGACTAAGAGAAATAAGGGGCATGATCCTGTTAAAAAGACTACACAAGTCGGTGAAAAGCCAAGATGCTCGGTGCAAGAGTCTGAAAAACAGAGAAAAGTGGGTCATGAAGAATTTCAACGGGTATTGTTTTGGCAATTTCACAATTTCCGCATGCTCCTGGGTAGTGATTTGCTTCTGTTCAGTAATGAAAAATATGCTGCTGTGAGCTTGCATTTATGGGACATTACAAGTGAGGTGAATTTAATAAATTTTGTTTTTGTGATAATATTTCTGCATTTATCATTGAGCGAGTACATTTTATTTATTTATTTATTTATTTCTGTTTGATAGGTCACTTCGTTGACTTGGCTGGATGCCTGGCTTGACAATGTCATGGCAAGTGTGCCTGAATTGGCCATTTGTTTTCATAAAAATGGTGTTGTTGACCGTTATGAGCTTCTGAAAACAGATGATATATTTGTAGTAAAAGTCTCCGAGGACGGAACTCCTGCTTTTCATCCTCACGTTGTCCAGCAAAATGGCCTTTCTGTTTTGAGATTCCTTCAGGAAAACTGCAAGCAAGATCCTGGTGCTTATTGGGTACTGAGTAGTTAGTGCGCGCGCGCGCGTGTCTTTTCATCCAAACAACCTTTAAGTTTTAAGTTTTTTCTAAAATTTTAATTAACTATATTCTTGTTATGTGACCTACTATTTTACAGCTTTACAAAAGTGCCGGTGAAGATGTAATTCAACTTTTTGATCTTTCTGTTATTCCCAAAAATCATTCCTCCAATGATTCTGACGATGGCTCAAGCTCCCTCCCTTCTCTAATGCATAGAGGAAGAAGTGATTCGTTGTTTTCACTGGGGACTCTCCTATACCGTATTGGTCATAGGCTTTCACTTTCAATGGTGTGGAATAAATACTGCTTGTGCTTAGTTAGTTGGGTTACTTGGACTATCGATTATAATTAGTGGTTACTAATATAGATGACTTTGTTGCAGGCACCGAATAATAGGGCAAAATGTGCAAGATTCATCAAACAATGTTTGGAGTTTCTGGATGAGCCGGATCATTTGGTATCACTGTCTTGTGGAAGTGATTTTAATAAATTAATTCCTGTCAAATTATATTGAATTTCATGCAATAGAACTATACTTATGATCAATGTTATGTTTATAGGTCGTACGTGCATTTGCTCATGAACAGTTTGCAAGACTCATTTTAAATGATGATGAAGATGTGGATTTGACATCTGAGTCTCTCCCTGTAGAATCTGACGTTACAGTCACTGATGCTGAAGAAGAATCCTTGGACTTTTTAAGTAGTATTTCTGAATCAGTTGTCCGTGAAAATATATCTTCTCTAGTAGCAGATGAAGTTTCTAGTCAAAATGGAAATTATTTTCAAGATTTAGCATCAGAAACTTCTGTTAAGATGAATTTAGAGGTCAATATATCCTCTCCCCGAAGATTGATAGCATCAGATGATGCAGAAACACGATATTCTGGAGGAGCTGTGTCAAATTCTTTCAGTGATGAAAACTTTGCAGTAAGCAAATTGTCTCCAAAATCTGCACCTATGGTTCAAACTGTTACTGATCCAATCTCCTCTAAGTTAGCTGCAATTCATCATGTTTCGCAAGCAATCAAGTCCCTCAGATGGATGCGCAAACTGCAAAGCACAGAACTAGAGTTGGTTGACCAGAATGGCAAAAGTCGCGATAGGTCACCATCATCTATAAACTTTTCTGTTTGTGCATGTGGTGATGCTGACTGTATTGAAGTTTGTGACATTCGGGAATGGCTTCCAACATCAAAATTGGACCATAAGTTGTGGAAACTTGTTCTTTTGCTTGGAGAATCATACTTGGCACTTGGACAAGCTTATAAGGAGGATGGCCAGTTGCATCAAACTTTGAAGGTTGTTGAATTGGCGTGTTCTGTTTACGGGTCAATGCCTCAGCATCTTGAAGACACGAGATTTATTTCCTCAATGACTAGTTGCTCCTCACAGAAAAATTTCAGTGATAAAAATGAGCAGGCAAGACCATATATTGGTACGAATGAAATGAACTCCAGCTCTGATGAGAGTTATTTTACTTTTGAGCAATTTTCTTCCACTTACCTCTTCTGGGCCAAGGCTTGGACACTAGTTGGGGATGTGTATACTGAGTTCCATATGATAAAGGGTAAAGAGATCTCAATGCAAACAGAGGGGAGTCCTCATACCAGAGAGTTGAGAATGTCATCTGAGGTTGTGAAGGAAGTCCAAAGACTGAAGAAGAAGCTGGGGCAGTATAAGCAGAACTGCAGTTCATGTTCCTTGGTAAATTGTAGCTGTCAGAGTGATAGGGCCAGCAGTGGTAGCAGTGCAAGTAGTAGTAGTGCAGACACACGCTCAGTGGTTTATGGCAGAAAACATGGTAAAAGATCACATGCACGGAGTGCCCCCTATTCCCTTTTGGGGGATCCTGAAGATGACATTACTCATTATAAAGTAGAGAATAGAAAGAGGTCAGATGGTGGACATTTGCAATATATAGATGGTGAAAACATAAGAGGATCTTTTAATGTAAACACGAATGGAGTTGGTGTTAAATCCTTTGCAGCTTCTAAATTTGAAAGATTCAAAGATAATTCAGAAATGCATAATGTAGAATCCACTTTGGCCTCTCAGACTGAAATTGCTTCAAGAGAAATACCTAAAGTGAAAAATGGTGGGATATTCAGGTACCTTTGTGGTCCCGTTGTTAGCGACTCAGAACACAATCTTTTAGCTTCCCTAAGCTGTTATGAAGAAGCTAGTAAGGCATTGGGTGGACTTCCTGCAGGGTCAGCAGAATTACAAGCTGTGATTAAAAAGAAAGGGTGGGTTTACAATGAGCTAGGTCGAAAGAGGCTTGAAAAGAAAGAACTAAACAGAGCAGAACTTGCATTTGCAGATGCCATAAGTGCATTCAGAGATGTTTGTGACCAGACCAACATCATATTAATCTACTGCAATTTGGGCCATGGTAAACGAGCATTGGCTGAAGAGATGGTATTAAAGATCCAAGATCTTAAGATGCATGCAATTTTCCGAAATGCTTACAACCAAGCTCTGAAGACTGCTAAGCTGGAGTACAGTGAATCACTCAGATATTATGGGGCCGCAAAATCAGAACTGAATGCTCTTGTGGACGATGCTAGCCCTGTGTTGAACAACTTGAGGAATGAAGTATATACACAGTTAGCTCATACATATTTGAGGCTTGGCATGCTCTTGGCAAGAGAAGATGTGACTGCAGAAGTTTATGAAAATGGAGTATTTGAAGAGACATCTGTAGGTTATAGTTGTCCTAGTGATGGAAAAGCTCGGAAATACTTGAGAAAGCATGAGATTTCAGCCAATGATGCCATAAGGGAGGCGTTGTCTCTTTATGAATCACTGGGTGAACTACGTAAGCAAGAGGCTGCATATGCTTATTTTCAGCTTGCTTGTTATCAGAGGGATTGCTGCTTGAAGTTTTTGGACTCTGATCACATTATTACCAACTTGTCTAAAGGGGAAAATAACATTGTCCAACGGGTGAAGCAGTATGCTTCCTTGGCCGACAGGAACTGGCAAAAGGCAATGGACTTTTATGGCCCTAATACACATCCTAGCATGTACTTGACGATTCTGATAGAAAGATCAGCTCTTTCACTAAGCCTCACGAATCCTTTACATTCAAATGCAGTACGTATTTGGACTTCTCTGTTCTCTAGTGAATTGATAGCTTGTAGACGCATCTTTTCCTTTCTTATTTGGTCCATGCAATTTGCCTTTTCTAGGCAAGTAATAACCATCTAGATTTTTATCTTATTTTATTTTATTTTATTTTTATTTTGAACTTAGATGGTTATATATATGAAGATTCTGGCTCTTCCAAAATAGGAATCAATAAAAAAAAATAACATTTTCTTGTTGTAATACATAGATTACCTAATTGCTTAAATCAATTGCTAGAATTTGGTACTTACGACCCATATAAAGTGAGCTTACTAATGTTCTAGGGCAGTAATTGGTTATGTGTCTTCCTTCTATTTTTTTTTTCTTTTTCTGCTTCTAAATAAATTTATTGTCGATGATTGCCCACTTGCTTTGTATCATAATTTCTTTATCTATCTGCTGTCAAGTGCCTCTTATCTCCTACTCGATTTTCCATTACAAAGTCTATATACATCTAGGTCGTGCTGCTGTGCTGGCATTTTGGCTCATCCAAAATTATGCTATATGAAAAAGCTTTAGTTATTTACTATTATTTTCTTAATGCGGCTATATGAAAAGCATGTTGAGAATAGGATATACTACTTCGAATCAAGAAAATATTTGCATGGAGTACAAAAGTTGCCGTGTCATTTTGTATGACCCTGTGTACTTGAAAGACATGCCCTTGCAAATTTTTGCAGGTTGTTCATAGATATTAAAAGTTGAGAGATATATTATTATATTGTCTTTGGTGCAGATGTTTGAATCAGCTCTATCTCGCATGCTTGAAGGACGGCATGTGCCTGATGCAATTTCAGATTCTTTGAGAACTGACCATCATGAGATACATGCTAAATTTTGGAGTCAGTTGCAGATGCTTTTGAAGAAAATGTTGGCTGTGACACTTTCTGCAAGTACGAATAAGTCTTCTTCTGTCTCCCAGGCAATTCCAACATCCAACAGGTCTGGAGATGTTGGAAAACTCAAGGAACTTTACAAAATGGCTCTGAAGTACCCTGATTTCAGTCAATTGCATGCAATGCATACCTTGTGGGCATCATAGTCAGAGGTTCCTCCTTAGTTTCCACAATCCCGTATTTTTCTGGCATTGTGTATAAAAGTCTCGTATGTTCATCCATCTTGGTAATGAAGAGGAACAAATAGAAAAGGGAGATATCGTTTGATGAGAAATAATCAAGGTTGCAGCATTCACACTCCTTGAAGTTGTCCACATTCCTTCAAAACTAAAGTTGTGTGCATAATCCATTTATTGTGATTGACATGTCTGGTATTGACTTGTTGAACTTTAGGTTGGTACAAGATTGCTTGTAGAGGAGTAATAGAATATCATATAGTATCTGCTGCTACCAGTGAAATCCTTCCTTGCATCCTGGGGATCCAACTTGCTCTCGATTGTGGGGTGAAAATTTTGATTGTGGAGTTGGACGTAGCAACTATGGTTCATCACTTGCAAGCTTCTGTACCATGCAACACTTTTGTATGGGCACACTTGGTTGACGATATTAAGGTCCTATATTCCAAGTTTGATTCTTGTAAGTTTGTTTTTACTCCTTGAGAGGGCAACTCTGTGGCTTATGAACTTGTCAAGGCTGCTTTTAGGAGTGATGTTTTTGAGGCTGATATATATACCTCCCTTTTTTTTAAATTGATTGCATTATCAGGAAAAGAAAAAAAGAAAAGAAAAAGGTCAAATAGATGATACTACAGCAGTGGATACAGAGTTTTCAGTGTTATTTGACACGTAGAGCTGTCAAATGGCCTCAGCCTGGGCCGTGTCCAGCCCTCCAAAGACTGGGCTTCGCTTGGCCTGGCTTCTTTTGAATAATGGGCCGCCCGCCCCTCCTTAGTGTTAGATAAGGGCTAGATATGGTTTTTTAGTTGTGGTTTAAGACCGGTTTAGCCCACCAAAAGTCCAAGTTAATCTGGCCCAGATATGAGTTCAGTTGAGCCCGTGTCCAGTCCAAACTCGGTTCATTATATTTAGTAGTATATA
>JAYMTT010001142.1:0-10320 GCA_036898025.1 Hypseocharis bilobata
GGGCAATGAAATCTAAGTACTATTATATAAAAGCAGAAACAAGTTACTGTTCAAGGAACAATAACTCTACTCACAGAGTTACTGTTTCTTGAACAGTATTTTAAAAAATATTTCATCACTACTGTCCATGTGGCGTGTGCCACTGTGGACATGCAATTGAATTTTTTTTTAATACTAATGCAGATTTATTGGACACAACTCCCAATTGGCTTCTTTTTTTTTTTAATATGAGATTATGAGAAGGCTTGGGGGCTTGGGGGCTTGGGCCTACAATACTATAGTGTGTGCATCTTTGCGTCTTTTTTTTTTTTTACTTTTTCCAAATTTTGTTTTCTAATTTTACTCATTTTTTATTTTTTGCGTTTTGATTTTTTTTTTTTACATTTGAAATTACATGAGGAAGAGATAAATAATTTATGAAGTATGAAAAATACTTGTTATTATAAAAGAAAAAAACATTATTTCGAGCTTATGTACAAAATGTATATTAGTTTATAAAATAAATTCAACATATATAAATTTCTATATGTTCAATTGAATGGTCAAGATTAAGCTAACTGAATTTGAAGATTCTAAATCCTACAATTAATTCTGGCTAGTTAAAATTAAAAAATAAAATATGTAATTAGCTGGTTTTGGGCGGCATTCGAGCTTGTTGATGTTTGATATGGCCAGGCTTGAACATTTAGATTAGGCTGGATTGTTGGGCTGGGCTGGTCTCGGGCTTATTAAGACAAAGCATTATCCGAACTCGGCAGGGTCCACCCAATAATCAGAACTTGTAATACTGGGAATGGCGGCATCTCGTGTGGTGTTCAGATTTGTATATTATGAGATGAGGCAGATGTGTGAGAGAATGTGTTTTGGGTCCTAACTTACTAGCTATCAAACAATTTTCGTTTCAAGTTTATGCTACTTTACTGTGTTTGTACTTTGTACCTATGAACAAAATTACTAAGTTGTGCACGACTAATGAGCTGCTCATTTCAAGACTTGTTTTTTCTAGAAAAAAAAGAAAGACTTGTTTTAATTTAACTTCAACTAAGTTGAGTTATGATTAAATTTTTTGATATTAAATTCAAGTTAAGTTGATTAGTCAACCTTAACTTTTTTGTGCATCAAAAACAAGTCGTAAAGTAGTAGATGAATTCTCTTTTAATTTTGTACGTACTAGAACAGAAAAAGAAAGACCGACAAGAAAACAACTAAAAATAATTCGACTTTGAGTTGGTTTAGGTTTTGTTGTCCAAGTAGGAAGCACGGAAGGAAATCCATAACCTTTTCGGTTTTGAAATTAAATATCTATAAAAGAAACCATCAATTATGATTAAATCTCCATCCCTTCCATTCTTCTTCTTCTTCTTCTTCCTCTTTTTCCATGGCTTTGATCAATTACATGTTATTGTTTTTCCTCTTTGTTTCTGTTCTCTTCTCCTCCTCCACCCCCTGCACCGTTAATGCACAACAGTCGTGCTCAAATTACAAGTTTCCATCAAACACTCACCACAAAATTTTCACTACCTGCAACGATTTGCCAGTGCTCAACTCATCAATCTACTGGAGCTACCGCCCCCAATCACGAACAGTCGACTTGGCTTTCAGGCGTACAGCTATTCCCACAGGCTCTAGAATGTGGTTCTCTTGGGCAATCAACCCAACCTCAAAGGGCATGATCGGTTCTCAATCCTTGGTTGCTTTCCAACACACAGATGGTACTCTCATGGCCTACACTTCTCCAATTACCAGTTATCGAACCCAACTAGAACAAGGGAATCTCAGCTTTCCGGTGCATGAAATCTCAGCTAGCTGTGAAAATAATGAGATGATCATATTTTCTACCATAGAGCTTCCTCAAAATGGGAACAGTACAGTTTTCAATCATCTATGGCAAGAAGGACCCATGTCTGAGAATAATCCCAGGATCCATGGTTTTTCAGGATCAAACCTCAACGCCTATGGTACTCTCGATTTTCTATCCGGAAAGATAGAGACAAGCACAAGAAGATTATCAACAGGATCATCTCTCAAATATGCGCATGGAGTGCTCAGTGCCATCAGTTGGGGGTTTCTAATGCCACTAGGAGTGATCATCGCCAGGTATTTCAAATTCGCAGGTCCCACTTGGTTCTTTATCCATCTTACATGTCAGATTGGTGGAACCCTAGTTGGTCTTGGTGGCTGGGCAACTGGAATATATCTTGGTTATTCAGTAGGATCTCATCAACACACAACTCACAGATGCGTCGGCATCACATTAGCTGCTCTTGCAATAGTTCAAGTCCTTGTGGCAACATTCCTCAGGCCGGATAAAGAACACAAACACAGAAGATACTGGAATTACGGACACTACTTGCTCGGGTACTCGACGATTATTCTAAGTTTGGTGAACGTATTTGGAGGAATTCATATACTCACGCTAGAAAACAAGATGTGGAAGGTTTCTTATATTTCTATTATATCCGTCCTGAGCTTTGTAGCTGTGCTCTTAGAAATTATTTCATGGTATCTGTACCTGACGATGAAGATGAAGACCAAGACTGCAGAGAGTGCTACTAACCAAGATCTTCAAGCTTAGATTTATGATTTAATTAGCTTTAATACTTTAGGGTTTAGTTTTACTCGGGTTCTAGCTATTTTGTTTTTTCTAGTCCAAGTCATTACTTCCTAATTATCAGACCAACAGAAGTGTAGTTTTCTTTCTTCGTAAAGCAATTTCAATATAAAATTTAGTTTCTGTTAGCTTTCCGTGGATCATATTGAGATACTCACTTTGAAAAGTACTATAATTCATTGACGGTATGATTTTGTTTTTTACCTGTAAAATGACATTATACAGCCTATTAAGGTTCATAATTGTGTTCAAACAAGAAACCAAATAAACCTAACCTCTATAGATTTAAGTTGTTTTCTGTAAGCAAAGCTGCTGAAGGGTGGGGCTGAGTAGCAGAACTCTCATGAAAGATAGTCGAAACTTGTGGAGGATTCGAACAAGCCACACTATTTCTGATATAAACTGATGAGAAGTAAAGGGAAACCTCTGCTTATGACCAACAGAGAAGATCGCAGAAAACAAAAGATGACGGAAAAAAAAAATCATACTGGTGGTTATTATCTCTGAGATGACACTCAGTTGCACGAGACTATTCTTTTTCCCTTGACAAAAGAACGCATCAGAAAGAAGCATAAAATATACATGATGAAACTAGCAACATGCAGAGAAGACACGCGACAAAGAAAAGAGAGGTCCATATTAGCAAAAAGCATAGAATAGAAAAGGGAGTCCAATAATACACAGTTTCCTATCGACAGACGAAAACAAGAAAAGAATAGGAAAAGGATATTTTTCAAATAATGCTAATTTTCATCCCATATTATTAGAAACATGAATGAGCCTATATGTCCATACAATATGTAACAACTGATACATTTTATGCCAGGAAATTTTGCATATTTAAACAATTGGAAATAATACAATTACCCAAAATTTAGATGCTCACACTGTGCAAGGCTGATAGAACAAGAACTGCAGCCATTCCACTTTACACCCAACCTTGGTGTGGTTATATGCTGGCATCCTTTAATCATAGGGATTTTTGAAACTCTTCAAGAGATTAGGGATGTCATAACCCAACATGTCATCTACAGCTTGTATCATTTTAGGTTTCAACTTTTCAAACTTGTCGATGTTGTAACCACTTAAGATCTCCCTGAAATGATCAACATTCGGGAAATCCCCTGGAGGTAGATGAAACTCCCTTTGAACCTGCATTATCAAGAAAAATAATAAAAATGTTGATGAAAATTAACATCGTGATAGGGAAGTTGTGTCAGAATAAAAGTCGGTAAGATGTTCTGCGTTCAAACCTTTGCAAATTCATCTTCCAAATTATCTACAAGTCTCTGTTGGGTCTTAGCTTTGCCTATCATACTAGGCATCTCCTTTTTGAGATGACTGATTATGTAAGAATGTATCTTCACAGCTCTGGCACGTTTCACAAATTCATTGATCTACAAGAAACAAATATATCAGGCATCTTCGAGTGGAAATATAAAAGTTTTACTAGGTCAAGTCCTATTTGTTTTTAAGATTTAGACAAAAACTTTATCCACAATGAATAAGCTTCTGAAGAGATAAATGAACCCAAACAGAGCTACAGTGAACTCACTCGACGATCACAAGCCTTCTTTGGAATATCTTTCAGATCAGAAAGAAGATCCTCCTGCTCTCTTTCAAAAAGTTCTCTCCCAAGAGGACCAGCACGAGCATCACTTACAGGTTTGTCGTTGAATGAACTGAAAAGGCAATGAAAGAAATTAACTTTGCATAGTCCAAGAAACATAAATTCTCTTGATGACAAGGAAACAAAAATATTTAAAATGGATACTACCATCTATAAAGGATAGAATCACTAATCCATTCTGATTGTTTCTAGGAACAAAGGTAACTTTCATATTTAGCACAGGAAACAAATATAAAAATCAAGGAAAACACCAATCAAAACATTGGGACTGCAACTATTCTTTTCTCACTACATCTACCCATATCATTTTTGGACTACGCTTGCTTTCAACCTGACCTATCTGACAAAATTTTCATTTCAGCTTAGTACTTATTCTGCCACCACTCAATAAGCAGACACATTTCACCACTCTACCACCCTGCCCTAGCCTCAACTGATCGTTAAAAAGTCAACAATGTAAGTGTGACTAGTGAACACGACTAATGACACTACAGAATCAAAAGAACTCTCCAGACAAATTGGCAATGGAACTATCAGAACCTATAGGTAATAAAATTTCATGATCTTAAATGCATTGCAAACTACTTGACGATGTTGCTTAAGAATCATGCAAACATAAGAAAACAGAAAGCCTACCCAATATAAACACGCATAACCTCAGGAGTATTTAAAACTTTGCCAAGTGACCACATCAATGCTCCATAAACCCTCATCAGCTGCAAGACAGGCCGACATGAAGCAGGTTAGATTGCTACTGACATAGGTCCACATAAATATGTAAAAGGGGATATAATTTGGTGGACAACTTCATACTTGCTGAGTATCAATTTGGTCAGCCTTGTTGAGGACCACACGAATCTTGTCATCATGCCCACGCAGAGATGAAATCACTCGCTTGAACTCATCACTAATATCAAGTTTGTGAGGATCAAACAGAAGTAAAATGAGGTCACACTTCGCCGCAAACCACGAAGTTACGCCTGTAAAGTCATAGGCTCGTTGTGTTCGTTGCTTTTCTCCTGATAAAACTCCAGGAGTATCCACAAATGTAATGTGATCAAGAAGCTTCAAGCATATAAAATAAGTTAGTTTCCAAGTATTAAAAAAGGACAGTCCAGAGAATTTTCAAAAATATTCAATGAGTACATGATGTGGCATTTGAGAACACTCGAATTTTGACAGAAATGCAGTGCCAAAGGTTGTGAGCCCACTGAATGGCATGTCTGCTTGGACAGCAACAGTGTTCCCAGGGATACTTCTTTCATCAGGTCCAGACTGGAGAAACACAAGGAACCAGTAAACACATGAGAAGAAAGTTCGACAAGATGAATATAATAAAAATACTCAGTAGATTAAAAACAAAATACGATTCACATCATTAAAAAAATTAAACAAAAAAAGAGTACCCTGTTAGTAACCAAATTTCATTAGTGTTTTTATAAAGATAAACAAATTAAGTATTGAGGATGTGTAAATGACAACATAACCCCACTTACTGGGCTGCTTAAAAGAAGAAGCTCTATTAGACTTATGATTATTAAGATCTAACAGTAGACAAACCACAGACTGATCCCCAACCATTCATAAACTGCTGTTGCTATGATTTTTTTTTTCCTTTTCAAATCCCTAGTCCTATGCTAGCCAGAATATAGGCACTAGTAGGAAGCAACATAATCCATGCATCTTATGCTATAGGTCACCTATGATCATTTAAAACGAGCATGTATCATATGCAGACACCAAGCATTAGTCAAAAGTAACACCAAAGATCATTATGATTAACAGGATAAGGTAAAGGCGCATGACAAAACATTGAATGCCCAAAGATTGTCTAAATGGAGTTGAAATAGAGAGCACCATCATTCTAGGTGAAATTGCTTAGATAACCAACATAACATGCCAAAATCTACTTTCAAGCAAGATCAGATCAAGTTTATAAGTTAATGAAAAATATGGCCTTAGGCATAGAAAGCCAAACAACAAAAGGGTAAACGATTCTTAATGGCATCAACAGATTCCTGAATATATATTGGTAAAAATAAATATGATGGGGATGTCAATACATCAATGAGATTGAGAGCATTGAGTTTTTGCTTGGCTCTACATGATTGAAAAGCAAATACATGCATACATGAAAACGAACTTATAAATACAGGTAAGGTGTATATTACAGGAACTGATTTATTACCTGATATCTTTTTCTCGTATTTATTCACATTTCATACCCACTCTTGACCAGCAGTGACTGTTGAGGCATCCAACTCAAAACAAATTGGCAATGAGTGTATAGGCCCATATTACTAATTAACTATCAGGGAACCATGTCACAAACCTATGAAGAACTACAACATTCCCCCTCATATGCTGGCCAGACAGCGCAATGAAGTTGGTGATTTATAATAACAAAACAGGTTCTCTTACTGTAACGCAACTGTATAACAGAAAAACCTGATTGGAAAACCTAAGTTAAGGACCTTGGGGCTCTGATACTATGTCCAGGCATCAGTAAGTGGAGAAGCCCATACTAACCGATGTCGGACAACTTCAACAATGACAAAAAAAAAAGGCAGGAAAAAGAAAATGCAAGCAAGTGCAGAGTCAATAAATAATTGTCATCCGTCTCAACAAATTTCATCAAGTTAAAAATGGCAAAGAAAATATTAGAGAATTAATTGACAACAATAAATTAGCTTCAACATTGATATTACATCTTTATTGAAATTAGAACTTGAATGGGTTTCAAAAACATTTTCCATGCTATGGTACATAATGTAACACAGAATTAACAATGTAACAGAAATGAATTGTAATACCATGACAACAACAAATCTATCAGTTGTAGGCTCAGGTCCAATGTGGGCTCCTGCTAAACATGATAAAAATAATTATTATTTTCTTATTCAGCACACAAACACATAATTATTATTTTCTTATTCAACACACACACACACACACAGAGAAGAGAGACAGCATACTTCACCTGGGTAACTACAATTGAGCAAATGCTTGATGAAAGTTGTCTTCCCAGTGGAGTATTGACCCAAAAGCATAACCATTGGTTTGGCATCAAAATCACTATTTCCCTGAGGTATACATGGAAATGAAAAACAATTGATTATCTAATTGCATATGACTTTCTCCAATCTACCATATGGAATCAAAATACTACAAAAATCAAACATATGCAACACAGTAAAAATTTAAAAAAAGATTTTCAGAGTTCATTGCTATCTCACCAGTGCTGGGGACACAAAATCACTAAAGCGATATGTAACTTCTAATGGCTTCAATTTCTGAATGTATAGCCTCTTCAAACCATCAATTATTGATGTAACAGCGGACATAGATATCTGAGAAAAACACCAAAAACAGAAGCAGACGTAAAAATGTGAAGGTGTAATGATACAGCCCCTAAAGAAAGATGAAATCATAAAAATGTGAAATGTGAAATTATCACAGAAAACAACGGTAGCTACACCAGAAGGGCATGAACACATATACACACGCGCAGGCGGAGACTAACATTTCAATTGGAGACAACAATGTCATGGAGAATAGTGACCCTACACTGTCTGTACCATATTTCTTGAGTTAGACAATGTCACTAGGAAAGGTAAATGCAGCTACACAATCTTGGATCTACAATATTACTATCCTATGTCTTTCTACAGATAACAACATTCTCTTTCAATTGGTCAATGTACCGAAAAGAACAACCATGGTGGGATGGGACTTGACTTCCAATTTCTTTGAAAAACCAGCAAAAGAGGTTTCCAAGGAGACGATTTTTCCAAGAGTAGTAAACATAAAATAAGTTATAGATGTCAAAAGCTTAACATTGTCATATAAAGCATGGTAAATATTCTGAAAACATTACGAAAAGATAATCTCAAATCATCTCAGTGGCTGCTAATATTATATTACAAGCATGAAACTACTGTAAAGAACTCTGAAATATATAAAAGCAGATAAGGAACCTTTTTTGATGGGTTTGAAGTAAACCAGCTTGATGATAGTGAAGGCTGCAACTGAGGAGGACTACCTGCATTACAGCCAGTTAATAAGTATGCATTAAAAAGTAAAAGGACCAATGATCAATTTTGGATACAATGGAAATCTTCTTACCATTTAGATCTGGGTCACTTGACTTTTTCTTATGCTTTTGCTTCTGAACAAAATGAACAGAAAATATAAGAACTCTGACTAAGCACATCAAAATTTAGAACATAAAAGTAGCATACTTACTGCTAGTAATACATCCAGACCTTCCATTTCAGGAGGTTTCAAATTCTGCAAGTCCACTGCAATATGTGAAAACAAATTGACTTTAAATACATGAAACAAAAAATATTCAGACAGACCCTTGTCAACTAAATAAATGTACAGCAACAGTCGTCAGTGTAAACATGAGACTCAACTCCTCCAAGCATGCATGAAACTTTAACAACTCACTTCCATTATTCAGGAGATCATGGGATACTTGATGTCCAGCTTGTGCCAAGGAAACTAGCTACACAATAGAAGTAGGGGTTAGGTTCCAAGTATCAAATCAAAATCACAATAGAAGAAGATGTACGACTTCAACCTGCATAGCAGTAATGAACTCTTTAAAACCAAGAAATCCCTGCCGTTTGGAGTCTGCAATCGCCCACACCTTTTAGAGAGGGACAAAGAAAAAGAAACAACTAATTCAATGTATAACAATGGAGGGAAAGACCTACACTAACAAATAGAATCCATCAAAAGCTAAAGTAATTAGCAGCAAGATAGGCAAACAATAATGCTGAACAGGGAAGGAAAATGGAGCCCGGCAAATATATATTAGAAATTTAGAACATTGACCATGAAACGGCAAACTTAGGTTGCAGCACGAAGAGGGATTATTCAAGATAACAGTTCTTTCTATTGAAGATGAAAAGTTTCAACAAGCAAGTTCTTAATCAAGTAGTTGTAACCTTACAAGGATTCTAATGTCTACTGTGAAGCCAAGCACTCAACCGAAACAAAAGCATGAGGAGGAAATGGAGTCTCCAGCTGACTTTTAATATTTAGAATTATAACCTTAAGTTTAAAACTAAGGGAATCAGTCAAAATTTCGATCTCTCTGTGCATAACTGTGATTCTTTTACTAATCCCATAAAAATATTAGTAGTTTAATTTACCATGACTCTATCATCTACAGTGCTATATCTAGAATTTCAATAACTTCCACTCCTTCTCATCTACATATTGTCTCCATCAAGCACTCAACAAAAGAGTACAAATAAACCCCAAAATTAGCTCACCAATTAAGCAGACACAAACAAAATTATTCCAAAAATAGCTTCCATTGAAAAATTGAAATAGAAGGGAAAGAGAAAAACCTGCTTGAGATCTTGTCGAGACAAATTGTACATGGAGAAGAACTTGGTGGCGTCATTACCGGTGATACGGCCATCATTATGTGATCAAAACCAGGACGCCCCCCGTTTGGTCAACCAGAAAACAGAAGAAACTACTTTAATTTCACTTCCTTCCCTCAGCTTTCTCGGGAAACAAACAAATATGTATACACACACATAAAAATGAACGTATCTGAATCAGTAATTAAACCATTCCTGGTCGATCTGCTGGTGCTCTTTCGAGCACGAACTGATTGGAGTCGAACCAATCTCCATATCCGCAGAGGAGATCAGCTACAACAGCAACCTGTTTTAGGGTTTGTTTTTTCTTCAAAATTCAAAACAATTTGGGGATCGGAATGACATGAAACTGCATTTTGCTGTTTCCGTTTTGCTTCTTTTTGGGGGCAAAGACAAGACTGAAGAAGAGTGTCCTCTCGCTGCCGACGTGACGCGACTATGCGAGTGTTATAGACACGGCGTCGCATGACTTGCGTCGTCGATAAAATCAGGCGAAACGGTGTCGTTTTCAAGTAAGAAGATCTGCGTCAAAATGGAAACATGTTTTTTTTAACAGTTATTTTTGGCGCTACGGAAAACGAAGGTGACGCCGATGGGACGTGTCGCAATCCAAACGGGGCTCGGCCTCGTACTTAGTGGAAGCCAAACAAGGCGCACGAAAAGTTAATGTGATGGAC
>JAYMTT010001143.1:0-10318 GCA_036898025.1 Hypseocharis bilobata
CTTCCTCCTTTATAACGGCCATTCTTCATCCTTCTCAATGCTCTCTTTCCCAAAGATTATTCTTGACCCTAGTATCACCAGTCCTTCCAAGCTTACGATTCTTTACATCAAGTTCTTTCATAACTACTCGAGTTCTTCTAACTATTCATGCACTTCCTCAAGATCTTCTTTCTTGTGTTCTAGCTCTTCTTCCACATCTTCTAGCTCTTCTTCCACTTCTTCTAACTCTTCTTCTAGACCTTCACCATGTCCTTGAGAGTTACCCCTAGTCTCAATCTCAACATGCTTGTCAATGATACCCTCTTCTATTGAATCTTTATTTGCAAGTTCAAATAACCTGTCACTAATTAACTCAATATTCTAGTATATGAAAAGAATAGGTAAGAGTATAAAAAAGGTCCATGAACTTCTAAAACGGAACCAATTTATTTCTTAAATTATTTTTTTTACCAATTTAGTCTTTTGATGTAGCATAAAAATTTACAATTGAAGAACTAAATTGATTATTTTTTTAAAAGTTCATGAACCAAATTGGTGCAAATAATAGTTCAAAGACTAAATTAATTCACCTTTAAAGAGTTTGGGAACTAAATTGGTACAAAAAATAATCTAGGGATTAAATTGGTTCCCTTTTGAAAGTTCAATGATCATTATGGTACTTCTTCAAATAAATTGTAATAAAGATGTCCATGATTAAATATTACTGTACAAATAAGATTGGCATGATAACATTAGAGAATTGGGTCTCCTTCAATTAAAATTTAAACAGAAATGGAGAAGGGATCTTAGGTTTTTGAGACTTGATCTAATATGCCTATAATCATAAGAATAAAGGAAAGTGCATAAACTAAAGCAACAAAATTATACTGGCAGAAGGTTTTGAGGGTCTTATCGGATCCAAGAGGTGCTCGGGACTATGACTGGGATCATCCTCTACCAAATCAAATTTGTTCCTTTTGCAGAGGATTCTCAGGGCTGTTACCTGTTGGTGCTCTAGGTTTCTGAAATTGTAAATAATTTGTACCTAGATAGAGAAAATCCCCCACATGCTCTCTGTGATCATATACTTGAGTGCCTTGACTTGTCCCTTGAGACAGAGTACTACACTGCTGTACATTTTTTTTCAAGGTTCAATTTTGAGGATAAAAGGTAATGGTAATTGAATTCCAATTCATGACCTGTCATAAATTGATTCGACTCATTTTTCCATTTTAATTTGCGGCACTATTTTCTAAAGAGAGCTGTTAGCTGACAATAATCAGAATTCATTTTATGGAAAGAAAGTCTGTCTCGCTAATAACTTCAGGCATTCAAAACATTCATACATTTTAATTGCTTAATAGCACATGCTAGGAATAAATAATTCTGCAGTACCAAGACCAGGAAGTAAATGATCTCTGAAGTTCACCTTCTCGAGTTCAGCTTGGCAAGTCGCTCATCATACGTTGCTGGAATAAAGTTCGAACGAGAGATATAAGGTAGAAACCTCATTAGGCAGATACAGAAAATATTCTAATGACAAATCAGAAACTAAATAGAATTGTTAATCATCAGTAGAGTTTTAATTTGTGCGTGTCGAACGCCAATAAAATGTTGTTCCAATACAATACCTACGTCAACAATTCTATGTCAATGTTTAACTTCAGGTAGACTTACGTTCAGTTGGCCGTGACAGTAGAGGAACATGGGAAACCTTCTTGATTTTTCCATTATTCAATGAACTCTTATCTGAAAAACAGAGGTAATCCAAGCAAGACAGATCAAATGAGATAAATGACTTTTTGGTCAGGAGATGTATTCTCCCATTTCGTTCATGAGTGAAGGGCTCAGGGGTTCAAGTCCCCATTACCACAAATTACAAAACTAATTGCAAAAGAAAAAGAAAGAAGGATATCTACGTGTGTTTCCTGTACCATTTGCTAAAGGCAAACAACTTAGCAGAGCCTCGTGAAAGATTGCAGCTTGAAGCTGGTAATTTCGGCATTCAGTCTCGAAGTGTGCACGCAGAGCTTGCCCGGCAGCTGTGCATATAATCAATGAAAATAAGTAAATCAAGATATATGGAAACTTTAAGTGTATGACTTGCCTGTATGTGCTATCGTTATTATCACTGTTAGGAAATCAACTTCATTGCACTCAATCAACATGTTGGATGACTTGACAAGATATGATTGAGAAAGTACCTGATGAACAAGTAAATTTGAGACCTTCAAATTCACATGAATGGAGAACCAGTGGAATCTCTGGAGCCATGGCATACTGTGGTTTCTTTGGTGTCAAGTCAGTATCCAGTAATGCACCTACCACCTACGAATTAAGCACCCTTCTCTAAGTTTCTTTACATTACAAAATAAAATTACTAGTAGTAGAAACCACTCTCCAAAGAGGTGGAAAAATTAAGCATTAGGGACCATCCATTTAGACCACAAAGTTCAATGGTACAACAGTGTATCTTGTCAACTAGAAGGTGGGCACCATCCTTCAAGATTTTCAGCTATGGATTTCCTCCAATAATTGTATCATGCATTGGTTGCAGCAGTGATCTAAAACCACTTGAATACAAAAACTGAATTACTATCACCATAATTATCAACCAGTCAGAGAGTTCTAGCAGCCTACAAGTTTCATCATATTTATCCAGAAAACTAGAGCAGTACAAGGGTTCTTTTCTCATAATGGTTCAAACCTGAAGACCACATGATGAGGATGCTCTCAGATCCAGCTTTAGTAGAAGTGTCATGTGATAGGGAATGTTATGTTAATGGATAAAGTCACATCAAGAGGATTGGAATGCATTGGTAAGATATGCAGCTTATTGCATGCAGTCTTAGCCTCTCCATGTGCTCACATATGTGCATGTATGAATTGGCAGAGGTATCATGTATCACCAGATTTTTCTGGGCAATGCTTCTCATATACTCAACTACAACTCAGATTCTAATTTTCATAATTTGTGAACTTGTCAACCTTGATTTTGAACATGACAACAAAATGTAAAACTAGATGCAGCAAGCTGTTCTTGTGTTTGTTGCTTTTCTTTCTATAGCTTAGCAAGAGCTGAATTTAAATAGAATCTCACAACCAATAAATTGTGATGAGAATTGGTACGCACATCAGGAGATTCGAAACCTTGTCCGATCATAAATAGTACAGCAACCATGCACCGGACCTGGTGCCACAGAAAAGCAGTACCTTTTATTTTAATTGCATAAAGTTGACAGCCATCGAACCTGCAAAAATTTGCAAGCATTAATAGCAATTTGTAGACATTCGATCTCAGAAAACTGTAAATTAAAAATTCATCTTCATGTCATTTCGATAAGATACTGAACTTCAACATGAAAAAATAGTAATTAACATATTGAAAGTGAAATTTGAGGGAAAAAAACTTGCATAGAAACTGAATCTCCAAGTAAACAACTATAGCAATACATATATCTTCTTCAATAACTTCACCATATTCACATGGTTTTCTTCGTTGACCGACTTAGCTCATAACTTAAGAGCTCTGCCTTCCATACTCCATTTATTCCTTTTCAAAGAAAATTGTGTTGCTCTTTAGTATTGCATAATGTAGAAAGACTGCCATACGCCAAAGAGAGAGTAAGAGAAATAAGCATTGACAAAGATTAAACTCATTAGAGCCATTACTTGCTGGTTCT
Organism: Hypseocharis bilobata; assembly: GCA_036898025.1. Classification (NCBI taxonomy): domain Eukaryota; kingdom Viridiplantae; phylum Streptophyta; class Magnoliopsida; order Geraniales; family Geraniaceae; genus Hypseocharis; species Hypseocharis bilobata. Next base: position 3,663 of record JAYMTT010001143.1, read on the forward strand.
GTGAACAGCCATCCCATGGCGCCAGAGTGTCCACAAAATGTTTCATGTGATTTTGTGACCGGACTGGGCTCAGGCAGTTTTAGAGCAATAGTGTGCTGAAGGCTTCAAAACAGAAGAAGGGGAAATGAAGTCCATGAATGGAAGAAGGCCTGATTGGGAGTACAGTTTGCTACTATAAACTAAATTGGATCTAAGCATGTACTGTATATAGGTTAGATGATGACCAGTGTTTGATTATCATACTATGGAAAATATATATGTTTATTTAAGGAAAAAGATATGTGGGCCATCAAATATTTTTCCCACGGCTTATACATATTTTATTTATCGTCTTCAAGAAGTCACTTCAACCATAATAATACTAATAGTGCAATTGTTAGTCTTGTTCAGCATAACTAGTCACTGAACTGTTTGGGGAAAGCATTGATAATTTGTCAGACAAGTGAAATGAAACATGTAGAATATTTAGGCACAAGAATCCTCACAATTAAAATGACTATAATCTTAAATCTCAACTTGATCAATAAATAGCAAGAAAAGGAGGATTGTAATAGTAAGTAACAGCTAAGAAGATTTGTCCACAAGTACCCACCTCGTATCAGAAGGAAAAAATTCAAATGATGATATATTCCGCCTGTAATTGTGCACATTCAGAGCGTCCATCTTACAGAAGTTTCTGAAGTCATGCTCTCCAATAAATTTCTTACCAGCACTCTCCATAGCCTGGTAAAACGTGAAATGAATAGAGTAGCACTCTCAGCTCTTTTCTTTTTTCTTTTTTCTTTTTTATATGAGAAATGGTAAAATGGGTTCAGAAAGTGTTTGGTTTGATAAGTACAAAGGATCTGCCTACCAAAAGATTTAAATTATCTCTCCAAAAGAAGTATTTATATTCCCTGCTCATGCAGCTAAACCTATACTTGCCAAAGAAAAACAGGTGAGAATTATACAAAACAAAAGTTAAGTCTGTATGAAGCCACTGAAGATAATGTACATAAAAAATATTCTTAAAGCTGGAAAAATAGCAAGAAAACTTCAAACATCCGGACAAACCTTGCACTGAAGTCAACTGGAACAGGACACCAACCGATAACTCGAATATCTCCTAGAAGGACTCGATTCAGCACCCTCACATAATCAATTTCTCCTTCTGAGAAGCATGGATGGAAAGGGAATAAGCATATATGAGCTACAAATTAACCAATAACCATTATTTGTATATGATCCATAACAGTATATGATAATGTCATAAGCTCTCCTCCCCTATTAGAAAGCGCCTTTTCTCCTCCCTTTCCAACAATGCATATGAACGATAAAATAACATGGTATATTTTGGTAAACACCAAACAGAAAGAAAAAAAAACAAAAAAAAAAAAGAAAGAAAAAGAAAACACACACACACACACTGGACCAAACCATCCCTAAGAAGTACAGTGCAGAAGGAAATGATCAATCATCTCCCAGCTTGGTTTGCAGATAAAGCACCCACTGACCACTGTCTCCTGTATACTATTCCAAGAAAAATGTGGCCTTAGTGGGAGCAAGTATGCCACAAACTCTTCCAAGGACCTCTCTTGCACCATGTAATACCATAGAGTAGGATGATACCTGAAAAGATCCGCTCATACTATTGCTTCCAACAAATAATGTCCTCACCCACGACTAACCCCTGAACCTCAACAAGGAGCTGAAATAGACTGTCTACAGATACTCTTTAATTACCAGATAGCACCAGACAAGTGACCACTCAAATTCTAGGGTAACTGCCACCTCTCCAGTCAATATACAGTCAGCCATCCAAGCATCCTTTTTTACAATTATTAAATACAAGTCCCGCAGAGGTTTACCGAAAAGATTAGATTCAATATGATGAAGGATTCAAAACTAACACTATATCTGGAATTTCCAAAAGAACAAAGAGAAAAGCTAATTTGGCTAACCACACTCTTCTCCTACAAGATGTTCCCCAAGACTGCTGTCATTCAAATCAGTTTCCTTGAGGTTTGACCGCAAAAACAAAGAAATCACCTGCAACAAGCTCAAATGTATGGAAAAAGGAATGGAGGGACAAAAAGATAAATATTCGGACTTCAAGTAATATCACATTGATAATAGATATAAATTAAAAAGAAATATACTCAGAATTAGTTATTTACAATCTAACTGTTTGGCTTTTAATTGTTCTTTCCCCAACTCTATGAGTAAGTTAAGCAGATACAAGGAGAGAATTTTGGCATGAAATAATTTCAGATGGAATTATTTCTAACCAATATTCCTTATGATGCTTTGTACATACATGAAATCCTCAAGAACGGTATACGCTAATCCAGGTTATAATTGAGAGGTATTGACTACAGCTGGTGTTCCGCCATTACATAACTTGTAGATCCTTTACAATACTTGCTAAGCAATACTCCTTACCCTTATGATTCAAAACTCTAACATCTCCATCTTTCCCAATCCCAGTCCACCATAACAGCAATAGGAGGCAGATTCCCTAAACAGTCCTACGTTATGGTGCTCTCAGTTACTATGATGTTGTCTGAGAGCACTTGTACTGATTCCTCCTGAGAAGTTTCAGTAAGAGATGTGGAGCATTGATTCTTCCTGAGAAGTTTCAGTAAGAGATGTGGAGCGGCTTGTTTCGTACGAGGACAGATGCCAATTTACATGGGCAAAGCACCACAGAAAATAAAATGGGATGTATTTACTGATAAGATACGCCAATACAGTTAAATATGTAGCAGATGAAATAGAATCAAACCTAAGAAAAGCAAACTCTAAGACCATCATGGATAACTCATCATAACAGAAACTAAACCAATGTGCACGGCAGGGAGTTCTTTTGCAATAAAGCTTCATGAATTTTCTGCAAGCGTTCTATTGTAAAATTAGTCCGACTGTTATTGAGGCACAAAGAACTATCCACATCAAAACTGAAGGCAATTCATAGGCAATAACACTCTATAATCACAATTCAAGAAGAGCTTTTACGATATTCAGCAGTCATAAGAATAGTTCAAATATTTCATCTTTCTGATATTTTCTCACATATTTACTCTCATATTAAGGGTATTAAACCCATCAAGCTATTAAACAAAGAAGTCAACATAACCATATAGTCAATATGGAACAAGTCAAGCGCCCCAATATATCAAACCATGAAGCCCAGAAAGCTATATATCATGAAAGTCTAAAATTTCAACTTACTTGCCCAACAGAAGAGACTCCCTTGTCTGTTCTACCACATCTTGAGTACTGGAACTCTTTCTTGTCACCAACTGCAAGTCTTGTCTTCTCTAGAGCTTTGAAAATTTCAGACTGCAGGAAATCTAGAATTATACAAAGAAACTCACATCCTATACAAATTGATGATTTATTTAATTTAAGTCTTCTAAATTCAAAGACCACAAGCAAACAACAAAATAGTGCCACAATCATTGTCAATTTGATTTAAGAAAGAACAGAATAGGAAAGTTCATTTTAATGTCAAAGTTCTGTGGGTAAAAAAGAAAATAGTAACTAATTCTGAGATCGATAATCACATATCAGAACAAGGACGAGTAGTGCCACAAAGTTCCTTTTGCTTAAACATTTCCAAGCAAAAAACAAAAACAAAAAAAAAGGCTTGGTTGTAATCAATTCATGAGAACTAACACGATGCCCGATAAGTGGAGGAAGAGCACGACCATACTTATTTACAATAATAGGGGATATTCAGATTGTAACAACTATCGTGGGGTTAAGCATATCAGCCATACTATGGAACTTTGGTAAAGATTAATTAGCATAGGATGAGGTTAGAAGCTTATGTATCTGAAAACCAGTTGGGTTTTATGCCAGGTAGATCCACCACAGAAGCTATTTTCTTATATACAGATAAGTATAGGCAGAAATGAAAAAATCTTCACCTAGTATTCGTGGACTTAGAGAAGGCTTATGACAATCCTCTGAGAGAGGTTCTACGGTGGGTTCTAGAGAAGAAAGGGGTCCATCTTAAATACACAAATCTTATTAGAGATATGTACGCTGGAGTTTTTGGGGAGCCACAGGATTTCCCTATTACGATAGGATTGCATCAAGGATTTGCTTTGAGCCCTTTCCTTTTTGCTTTAGTGATGGATGACTCCCAAGACCTATCCAGGATGAGGTCCCTAACGTATGCTCTTCGCAGCTGATATTGTTTTAGTTGATGAGTGTAGATCAGGTATTTCTAAAACCTTTCTGTTAAAACTAACAGAATCCATTTACTGGGGTTTTTATATGGCAAAAAAAATGTTATACAAACAATCCACATAAGATAACATGTGCAGGTCAAATGAGGATGAAGAGGTTGTTATGAAATGCCTGTATTTCTTTTTTCCTGTATTTGAATCCCTTGTTTGTAATTTGTACAATGATGTCAAAAAGAAAACAAACAAAAAACATGAAAACAACTGCTATTACTTTCTGCCAAAAAAAAAGTGTGAACTAAATGGTTTCAAAATTCAAAGATTAACCCAACTTCATTGCAATGTCCATAAACCAAGACATATGGTGAGGTGGGCAATTAAGTGATGTTAATTATTATTCTCAATTATTTGTATATATTATGAATGTACAATTTACTGATGAATATGTTATAATAGTTCATTGCTCTTCTTTGAGCCTTAATCAACATTTTTTTTTTGTTCTTTTTTTTTCAATGGAGAATTAATTTGAAGTATTCTAGGTGCATTATGTTTTTGACCAAGATTGGCTTAATTTTTTGCCAATGTAGGGTAATATCCCTAAATTGTTAAGTTACCCATTTAACCTCAATTGACCAGTACAAGCTATCCTATATGGACCATTATGCCACACTTTTCTTTATCCCAAAGAATCCACCAAACTGATTCTGTTAGTTGTGGTAATGTTTTAAAATGCCCCGTTGTGAAAGTATAGTGTTTTTTTTTATTGCATTTTGAAGTCCAAGGTTTAAATTGCCCATCATACATTTATGGGTCGCAGTTGCAACCAAGCCTTTTTTTTTGTTTTGCCATGTAAAAATCCACTAAATGGATTCCTTTTTTAGCAGCATGGTTTTAAAATGCCCCTTCAAAAAAAAAGTTATGTTTAAAAGTTCAAGGTTTAAATTGCACATTGTGCGAAGTTAGAGGGTCAAAATAGCAACCAAACCAAAAAAATAATAAGTAATAAATATTTAAGTATTAAGAAATAAGAAACTTATTTGGTTCTTTTAGTAAACTAGAAAAATAATTTGTTGCTTCAAAACATCACTTTGCAGACGTTCTGGCTAGGCAGACAAACAACTCTGATGAAAATATATGTATAGCTTCAATTTCAATTACCCCACAAGCACAAGAATATCTAAGTAATTCGTAGACAGTTTCTAAACATCCCATTCCCATAGCGCAACATGACACACAAATTATACACAGAAGACTAGTGGCCATAGAAGGATGACAACTACGATAGGAGCTTCAAGTATTACCAACTTAACAATCAATGCAGCTTGTGCTCTTTTTAGAACCTTATCCTTTTACACAAGCTGCTCATCAAGAGGAAGATGATTCTGTTAGGTAAACAACAGTTTAGAATGTTTACTCTATGAAGCAATAAATAAGATAAAATTAACTCTGCTCCAAAATAGTAAATTCTGATGAATAATTCAGGGTGAACTTTACATTGTAAAATGGACCATTATCTCTCTTCTTTATTTTTGGCAAAGGCAAAGACATATCTCTAGTCCGATAGCACATGCTTTAAGTCTTATACTGAAAGAATAAATCATAAGTAACTTCTGTGAATAGACACTAGTTAGCGTCACACTTGGTTACATCTTTTGAGTGGTACAAAGTTCATATTTGTCTTCATTTCTTTTGTTAGGATAATTTTACTCTATGAGTTGAAATCTTCTTTCATTTCAGAAGATAAAGAAGAATAAAAGGGGAAGAATTGCACCTCAACCGTTGGATCCATCTGTGCCTCTGAAGCAAAACCATAGAATCTGCAGTATAGCACTCAAAGTTGGAAGACCATCATTGTTCCAAAATCTATAGAAATCATGTATCATGTATGGGATTTGATGATAAAGGCACAGGGAGAAAAAAAAAATAAGAAGATGAATAGGAAAGAAGCAATGGTCAATGGACCAGACTTTTAAGGCGCAAAGAAGGATGCAATTAAAAAATAAAATAAAAAAGAAGAAGAAAGATTTAACCCACTTGCATCTTTAGATGTTGTAACTTGTGAGGCTCTATGGGTCTAAAATGTTGTAAAAAGTAATGTTTGTGAAATCACTAATTGGAAGAGAAACTAAACATAGGAACCTCTCCCACATATTAAACAACTCATTATTTCTAAATGTTGACTAGTGACAAGGAACTTCAAGACCTAGCTGCCAAGGAAGGGATATATTATAACAGAGATGCCAATCCATTTTCCTGGCATTGTCATTTTCTACCTAAAATGAAACAAGGGGAAATTACAGATAAATACCCTATGGTTTCAACCAAAAACACATAATTACCCTGAGGTTCAATTCATTACGTATAACACCCTGAGGTTCTCTGATGCAGACATGGAAGAAGCCTCAAACTGTTAGTGAGAGGCCAATAGTTATCGTTTTGTTCTTTTCTTATTCCACCTTCACTAACTAGATCTCCTAATTTCCC
>JAYMTT010001144.1:0-10318 GCA_036898025.1 Hypseocharis bilobata
CGTCGTATAAGTGGTTTTACTACCCGCTTTTTTCGCGGCCCAGACGGGCCCGTCGTAAAAAGCCTGCTGTCATGTAGTGTATTTTTTCTTAAATGAATGTCTAAAAATAAATGTTCACTTTTCCTTTTAAGGACAAATTATACTCGATTTTTTCAATAGTATTCCTTAATTATTAGTTAGTTGTAATAAATTCTTAAGTCTAGTGGTAACAAAGGTGGGTGGTGGTTACAAGTAGAGGTATAAAAAAACCGAGTCGAGCTCGAATACTGCAGTACTCGAATTCAAGCTTGACTCGTATTATTAAAGCTCTGCTCGAGCTCGAACTTGGTCGAGCACTTGAGCATTTAACTCGAGCTCGGCTCGTTTATATAATTTTTTGCTTCTATTTAAGCATATGATTTAAATACGTGAACATTTTTTAGACTTGAGCTTGACTCATTTAAATTATATTTATCTATTTGTACAAATTCTCGTACTATTCTAGCCACTCACAAGTTACTCGAGTAGATTAAACGAAGGCTCAAGCTAATTCAAGCTTGAAAAATCCAGAGTTGGAGTTGACCTTTTCATGGGTGGAGCTCATATACATTATACACCCTAGTAAGTTACAACTGACAAGGGAAATAGTAACTGCTAAAACGGCAAAACAAAGCTCCTCGTTTTATCTTCCTCCGTCCACCACGGTTACCTCTCTCTCCCGCCAAGGAGGGGTTGGCAGGCATAAATCCAGAAACTGTCTCCTCAAATCCAACGGGGCATTGGAATGAAAAAGATCCATCCATTCCATGTGCCATATATCCATTATTTCTTCCATATTGATATTAGTATATAAATATTGGAGTAGTATGTTTTGTGTAATGTGGTAGCTAGCTACTTAGTCCACCTTGAATGGAATGGAATGGAATTGATGTCGACTTTTCGGCATAAAATATTGAATCGGCGGTCAGCAGAGACGGAGTTCTCCACTAATCGCTAGGACAGGAGATACATGAGTATGGGATGTTGGCACAAAAAGAGAATATCTTGGAATGTGTAGTTGTATATTCTCGGAGTAATCGATCCAGAAGAGGATGTTTACGATATTCAAAAGTGGGATTTGTCGCCTACTTCTTGTAAGCAACTAGAATCTCCCTTGTTTAAATTCCACTACTTCCACATCCATGACCATGAGCTCAGCACTTGTACTACTTCGTGGAAGATCGGCTTCCGCTTCTCTCTCTCTGACCATTTCTGATTTTACGCCATTTGGCGCTAAACACCCAAGTACCCATTTGCCTATTTCAGCTCTCAACACCACCACCACCACCACCACCAGGTCGTCACTCTTCTCTCTTTTTAATTTACTCTTTCCCTTTTGAATTCAATGGCATGCCTCAATATATAATTATAACTATATCTATGCACTTCTTTATTTTACACTTTCGTTTCTATTGTGTATTTGATGGGTGCAAAATTTATGCCTACCACGTTTTTGCTGTTTGGTCTCAAAGAAAGTAACCCTGGTTACTACTACTACTACTCTTTCCTCCTTTCATCTTGACAATTACTATTTATAACAAAATTTTGTTCTGTGGTAATTTATATGCCTTATCTATGTTATGTTTGGTCTTCGGGTTTAAAGTAGGGCGAGAGGAAAATAATTAATGGGGTTTAGAGAAGAGAGAGGGAGAGTTATGGTCTGTCATGTTGAGTGCTTGAGTGCTCACATATCTGAACATTCGTGCAATCGTTTCTTTTTCTTAACTTCTGGTCACAATGGCATTACAGGGAGTGGCATATACAGTGCGTCGAGCTGGTTAAGCCCGCGATTCTCTGCATCCTTTTCATCTCTAAGGTATGTTCATCTCAAGCCCTTCTTCATTCAAATGTTGCTTCTTCAAACAGACAGCGCCTTGTTTTCTAACATGGTAGACTGTTTCTTGACATCTTTGATATGCATGCTTTTAATTAGAGTTTCAGGAATCCACACTATATAGCCCTGCCTAACAAGGGTGGCAGTGGTTCATAATTAAGTTTAATTCGCATCTTTCCATTATTCAGCACATAATTATATATAACTCATAACTTTTTTCTCAAACTCTTTGCGCTTTTTTTTTTGAATGGTTAAAGCAAATCGACATTGAAGGAAAAAACTTTGGAAGGAGATTAGGTATTGTATAAGCAATTTCCCAGCTTTCTTGCCACTATTCTACTGATGTAAGCATTGTTAACAGAGCTAGTCTGTTTAGCCATAATACAACTTGCACTGATGTACTACTCTATATGCCGAATTCAAGTGAGAGGTCTTAATTTCCAGGAAAGTCATTTGAGTGCAATCAAATGTTGCTTCTTGAACTAGATGGTCAACAGTGCATTAAGTTGGTAAACTAGGTCTTTGATAATTCGTCTCTAGTGGGTTTGTTTTGTAACATGGTAAATCTTGGTTGTGCTTGCTTCCAGGATGCCAGGTTTAGTCTTCTTTTTCCACTTCACTTACAAACAACTTTGTAGAACAAAAATTAACAGATACAACAGATGGGGGGATTTTTGTTTTTCCCTTCGGTAATAGTTAACTTAATGATGCAAGAATCATTATTCTAGCTTGTTAGAAGCTAATTTGTTGAGACAAGTATGTTGAGTTTGTTACAAATATTTAGAAATATGTTAATAATTTCTCCTCTGTTAGCCTCTGCTTTCTTTTTCCTTGCTAAATTAGCCTCTTCTAAATGATATGAAACTTTGTCTCAAACTCAAACACTAGGCCTTTTGTCCTGATGTCAGTTTTGTCATTTAAAGTTCATTTTGTTCTGGATAAACTTTTGATTTTTAAGAAAGCCCGCTCTAAAGTGGAACAGACAAGAAGAAACATAAGAATTTGGCTTTATAATCTTAAGCTTTGTTTTAATTTGTACTTTTGCATTCAGAAGCTGGTGATTTGTCAATACTGGGAGGTAGAAATAAAAAAGATAGAATGTAGACTCAGTTTCTTCTTTGTTCTCATCAGACACTCCCAGTAGGAAGCCTACACTGCAGAAAAGATGAACTCAGGAAAATCAATAGAAGATCAGTTCTCGAAGCTACATCCATGCCTGCCAGTGAACACAAGAATTGGAATAGTAGGAGCAGGTCCAAGCGGCTTGTCAGCTGCTTATGCACTTGTCAAGCTTGGTTACAGTAATGTCACTGTATTAGAGAAGTATCACACTGTAGGTGGCATGTGTGAATCAGTTGAAGTTGAAGGTATAAAGGAAACAATGGCATACTCTTTGCTTGATTTCTTATGCCATATATCTTGACTGTAAATACTAATCCTTACAGGGAAGATTTATGATCTGGGGGGTCAAGTTCTTGCTGCAAACAGTGCTCCAACCATCTTTCACTTGGCAAAAGAGATTGGATCTGAATTAGAAGAGATGGACTCGCACAAGCTTGCCCTCATTGACAGTTCCACGGGCAAGTATCAAGACATAAAAGTGGCAGATGATTATGTATCTGTCATCTCATTAACCTTAGAACTCCAGGTCCGTATCTACTCATGGACCTTGATTCATGCTTCACCTTATGTGCTTAGAAATCAGCTTAACTTTGTCTCTAAACAATTTCCAGGACAAGGCAAAGGATTCAGGTCGAATTGGGGTCCATGCTGTGAGTGAATATGCTTCAGACTTAACTCCCACTTACCTTGAGGGTCATGGAGTCAAAACTGTTCCCAAATCTGTGGCTTATGGATATACTGCATCTGGGTATGGTTTCGTTCAAGACATGCCTTATGCCTACATTCATGAGTTCACTCGCACTTCAATGGCTGGAAAGATTCGACGTTTGAAGGGGGGGTATATGAGTCTTTGGCAGAAGATCAGTCAATTACTTCCAATAGAAGTCCACTGCAATACTGAAGTTTTGGATGTCAGACGTAATGCTGATGGTGTCAGTATTGATATTAAAGATTGCAATGGAGAATTCAAAGTTATGGAGTTTGATAAGATCATCATTTCTGGTGCCTTTGCTTTTAAAGATGGAAGAACTTATAGATCACCGCCATCGAAGTCAACAGGTTTGCTGATCTTACTTTTCCTAGGATTTATGTACCTAAGCTTCGTTCTTATTTTCTTTTATGGTTTGTTTCTGAATTTTGGTTGGGAAGGAAATGAAGGGAAAGTAAATAGAATTAAATTGCAACAGATAATTAAATTTCCTTTCCCTGTTGGGATATGCACCAAAAAAGGAGAGCAAATTGAAGTTTTGATATTTTGTTGAAAAAAAAGAAGTTTTCTTATATTTGTAAGACAAAGCTTGAATTATCTCTTTGAGGTCAATTTTTTAATTTTAAGGAGTATCCTTCTAATGAAAATGATTTTACTTGCTTTCTTTTTTCTTCTCTAGTTTTGGAGAGAAATAAAAATGTGAGTCACGCAGAAAAAATGTTTCTTTCTTTTCCCCTCCTTTCCATTGCTTTCCTTCCTCTTTTTGGCATCTGAACAATGAAAAGTGTTACCTTCCCCAATCTTTCCTCTACTTCCCTGACTTTCGCTTCATTTACCTCAACCCAAGAAATAGATTGGAGGTTTCTAAGTCTGTATTCTCATTGCAGAACCTCAGGCTGCTGTAATGGATATGGGAGAGCTCGAAAAGAAGTTGTTCAGTAAAGTGCAGACGATTGACTATTACACCACTGTTTTAAAGATTAAAGGGCTAGAATATTTACCGATTGGCTTCTATTACTTCAGCGAATATATGGACGATCCTGAAACAATTGGACATCCAGTTGCAATGCAGAAATTCTATGCTGACACTGATATTTTCTTGTTTTGGTCTTATGGAAACTCTGTCAATATAATGGGACCAGCAGTGACTGAGCTAGCAATCAAGACAGTTAAATCTATGGGGGCTGAAATTGAGAAGGTGATCCTACAACGACGGTTTAAATATTTTCCTCATGTTGGAAGCCAAGGTGTGTCAATCATTTACTTCTATTCCATTTGACTTGCCTGTGGAGGGATAGTAATTTCTAAAGTTTGAATACAGATATGAAGGATGGATTTTATGAGAAACTGGAATCTGAACTTCAAGGTTTGAGGAACACTTATTATGTCGGTGGCCTTATGGCATTTGAGCTTACTGAGAGAAATTCAGCTTATGCCATGGCTCTTGTCCACAAGCATTTTGCGAACAACAATTCTTTTCCGAAGTTTCCATATGTCAAGGTAGTATAAATTCAATATGAATGGATAGAACAGTGCAAGTAGTGATTGTTTGTAGTTCAAAGATAAACCTATTAATTTATATGACCTTGTTTTTGCAGAGTTTGTTTCCACTGCAATCGGATTGCTGGGAAAGGAATCACAAAGAATTAAGTGAATTCCCAGGAGTGGAGTTCCCCGATCTTTCTTGCCTTGATGGCTATTTAAAGCATTGGGGAAGTCATAAACTTATTCAAGACAAAACACTCTATACTTGGGTTAATGAAGAGGAAGCAGTGGTTTGCCAGAGGACTTATAAAGAACTTCATGCCAATGCTTCTTGCATTGCTCATAAGCTCTTGAGAAGCCAAAAACCAGTGATCAAGCTTGGTGACAGGGTTCTCTTGGTCTACGTCCCCGGTTTGGACTTCGTTGATGCTTTCTTTGGGTGTTTGAGGGCTAAAATCCTGCCAGTCCCAGTTCTTCCTCCAGATCCAATGCAAAGAGGCGGACAAGCACTTTTGAAAATTGAAAACATTGCTAAATCATGTAATGCAGTGGCAATTCTTTCAACCATTGGTTATCACGCAGCAGTTCGGGCTGGTTCTGTGAAGAATATGATCTCATTGGCAAGTAAAAATGGGAAATCCTCAGGTAGCTGGCCTAAGCTTCCATGGCTGCACACTGATTCTTGGATCAAGAACTCCAAAAGCTTGCTACCAGAAGATACGGCACATCCATCCGAACCTGAGCCCTCTGATCTATGTTTTCTACAGTTCACATCAGGGTCTACAGGTGATGCTAAAGGAGTGATGATAACTCATGGTGGACTCATTCATAATGTGAAGTTGATGCGGAGAATTTATAAGAGCACCTCAAATACAGTACTTGTAAGCTGGCTTCCTCAGTACCATGATATGGGGCTGATTGGAGGACTCTTTACAGCTCTGGTTAGTGGTGGAACAGCAATCTTGTTTTCCCCCATCACATTCATCCGGAAACCTCTATTATGGCTGCAGATCATGAGCAAATACCAAGCTACTCATAGTGCAGGGCCTAACTTTGCTTTTGAGCTAGTGGTTCGGAGATTGGAATCTGATAAGGATAAGGTCCATAATTATGATCTTTCTTCCATGGTTTTTCTCATGGTTGCTGCTGAACCTGTTCGGCAGAAAACGCTAAGAAGATTTGTTGAACTTGCTCATCCTTTCGGCATGTCTCAAGAGGTAATGGCTCCTGGTTATGGCTTGGCCGAGAATTGTGTGTTTGTGAGCTGTGCTTTTGGAGATGGGAAGCCTATCTTGGTAGATTGGCAAGGAAGAGTTTGCTGCGGTTATGTGGATCCAGATGATGCTGATGTTGACATTAGAATAGTTGATCCAGAGACTGGTAAAGAGGTTGAAGAAGCAGGAAAAGAAGGAGAAATCTGGATCAGCAGTCCGAGCGCTGGAATTGGTTACTGGGGCAGGGAAGAACTGAGTGAGAGAACTTTCAGAAATGAACTCCTGAATTATCCCGAAAGAAGGTACACTAGCACTGGAGACTTGGGACGAATAATTGATCGAAAATTGTTTATCACTGGAAGAATCAAGGATCTAATCATTGTAGCTGGTAAAAACATTTACTCAGCAGATGTTGAAAAAACAGTTGAGAGCTCATCTGAACTTCTGCGACCAGGTTGTTGTGCAGTCATTGGCGTCCCAGAGGAAATCCTTTCAGCAAAAGGGGTTTCAGTTCCAGATACTTCCGACCAGGTTGGCTTGGTTGTAATTGCTGAGGTTAGAGATGGTAAACCAGTTGGAAAGGATGTAATTGAACACATCCAAACTCGTGTTGCAGAAGAGCATGGGGTAACTATTTCTGCTGTCAAGCTGATCAAGCCCAAAACCATCAGTAAAACAACATCCGGGAAAATCAAGAGATTCGAATGCCTCAAACAGTTCACGGATGGAACATTAAATGTGGTTCCTGAGCCAATCTTCTCAAAAAGAATATTGCTTCGCTCTTTCACAACGGGGACATGTAGGGAGGGAAAAACTCCTCGACCTCAGCTAGCGAAAAGCTCCCCAATATCAAGTCCCAAAGTAAGTAAGAAAGAAATCATAGAGTTTTTGCGGGGACTGGTTTCTGAGCAGACAGGGATTCCGGTCAAGAACATCTCTCCTACAGAGAACCTGGTTTCTTATGGAATTGATTCAATTGGCGTGGTCAGAGCATCTCAGAAGCTTTCGGATTTCTTAGGAGTGCCAGTTGGGGCTGTTGATATTTTCACAGCAACCTGCATTGCAGACTTAGCAAGTTTTTCAGAGAATCTTTTAATGAAGTCTGAACCTCAAGTCATGACCACTCCTTCCTATCTTCCAGAGACTGAGATTGATTCTGCTGAGTTGTTTACTGAATTATCCAAATATCACCAAATGGGTATATGGTTGTTACAACTTCTGGCTCTTATTTATGTTTCTGCAATGCTGATCCTTCCTGCTTATCTCTCAATTTCTGCTTTTGTAAGTCTCTTATCAGCCAGCCGCACATGGATTGATGGAACTCCCTGGCTGGATTACGTTATCTCACTGGCTTTTGCTCCTCTTGCTTGGATCTTTTGTATGCTGTCTACCTGCATTTGCATTGCTTTCTTTGGAAATTCTTTCTTACGGCCAAACTATGCCCTAACCCCTGAAGTTTCTATCTGGTCTACGGAATTTATTAAATGGTGGGCACTTTACAAGGCACAAGAAATTTCTTCAAAGGTTCTTGCAGTTCATCTTAGAGGAACTGTTTTTCTGAATTATTGGTTTGAGATGTTTGGAGCTAGGATTGGATCATCAGTTTTGCTTGATACTGTTGAAATTACAGACCCATCTCTGGTTTCAATTGGTGATGGAGCTGTGATTGCAGAAGGAGCTTTGGTTCAAAGTCATGAGGTGAAGAATGGAGTCCTGAGCTTCCTACCAATTAGAATTGGCAGAAATTCTTCGATTGGTCCTTACGCTGTTATCCAGAAGGGGAGTGTCTTAGCAGAAGAGGCAGAGGTACTAGCCTTGCAAAAGAGTGGAGGAGGCAAACCTGTATTGAAATCTACCAAGGCTTATAATGCTCGGATAGTAAGTGTTTTCCTCTGAGTCTGATAGTACTTGTTATAATATCTGCTTCAGTAATCACTGCTTATTCTAGAGGGTCAAAACACTTCAAATGTACCCCTGCCAAATGTTTAAGATTAGTGTTTTCTCTAAAACATTCCTGTGAGTGCATGATTATGTGTTAGGGCTATTCTTGGTAGGGCTATTATTTTCTCAAAATTAGATGGAGGTTTCTGTTTCTTTTTTTCATACTAGCATAACTTCAGGGCTATTCTTGGTAGGATAGAACCTAAGGACCAGTACACCCTGTTAGATAAGTTTAGGATCTCTATAAAAAGAATTTTCATTCAGTCAATGCAGCCTGGCTATAGAAGCTCCATGCTGACGCTTGATTTATTGACATGGAAGATAAGTGTGTTATGTCCACTATGAAATTCTAGGAACAGAATTAACTTCACATCTAGTTTCTGGTATGTGTTACACACACACACACACACACACAATGAAATAGATTGCCCTCATGAACTTTGAGTGCATGATTATGTGTACAATTTCCTCTCTGAGGGACACAATCTAGAAACTAACTGAGCGTTTTATTTCCTACCATGCATGGTTTCAGGGTGCAGGGACGATAGGTATCACCAACAACATGCGAATTGAGGCCATTTACCACTTCATGGGCATCTACCTGGTCGGTTTCCTCAGCTCTCTGTCAGCAGCTATCATTTATTTCCTGTACATATGGCTTTCTCAAAACCCTCCTTCCCTTCAACACTTCACATTTCTTTGCATAACTGGAGCCTTCCATTGGTTTCCTTTCTCTATCATTGCATATGCCATCATGTTCTCTGGCATCCCTTCAAATCCCTTAACCTTTGCCATCTCGATTGGCATTGCTTACTTAGCTTATGGTCTGATACTTAGCTTCCTTACAAGTGCTTTCACCCATATTCTCTTCAGTAAACAAGAGCCAAAGCAAACACACCTGAAAACTTGGCTTCGCCACCAAATTACTGTCGCCTGCCACCTTAGATTTGCCAAACTTTTGTCTGGGACTGAAGCCTTCTGCATGTATCTACGTCTTTTGGGTGCAAAAGTCGGCAAGCATTGTTCAATCAGAGCCATTAACCCAGTGTCAGACCCACATTTGATTTCAATTGGTGATGGTGTCCATTTGGGTGACTTCAGCCGTATGATTGCCAGTTTCTATTGCTCTGATGGATACACTCACGGAAAAATTGAGGTGCAGGATAATTCAGTCATTGGGAGTCAAAGTCTGATCCTCCCAGGTTCAGTTGTTGAGAAAGATGTTATTCTTGGTGCACTTTCAGTTGCTCCTGTGGGTTCAGTTCTCCAATCGGGTGGTGTTTACATAGGGTCTCAAACCCCAGTCATGATCAAGAACACTATGCATGCTTTGGATGAGCGGATAGAAGAGATGGACACAAAATATAAGAAAATAGTGGGAAATTTGGCTGCAAATTTGGCTGTCACAACTCTAAAGGTTAAATCGAGGTATTTCCATAGAATTGGTGTCAGTGGGAAGGGATACTTAAATATTTATGAAAACATCAAAGGTTTTCCAGATCACAAGTTCTTCTCCCCTGGAAAACGCTACCCTGTTATAGTCAGACACAGCAATAGCTTGAGTGCTGATGACGATGCAAGAATTGATGCACGAGGGGCAGCAGTAAGAATACTTCCAGATGAAACTACTATTGAGCCTCCGCTCCTTGACCTAACACTAAAGACTGGAAAGGCATTCTATGCCCGAACAATTGCAGATTTTGCAACATGGCTAGTCTGTGGGCTTGCTGCAAGGGAGGAGCATGTGAAGCGAGCCCCACATGTGCGTGATGCTGTGTGGACTTCACTACGCCTAGCTGACTCATATACTGAGCTGCATTACTACTCAAATATATGCAGGCTCTTCAGGTTCACAGATGGACAGGAAATGTATGTGAAATTTAAGCTGCGGCCTTATGATGAAAATGTTAGTGAGGATGCTGGTACGGTGGAACCCATTGGGATTCTCCCACCAGAAACAGGTGCAATTCCAAGGGATGAGAATGACACCCGCCC
>JAYMTT010001145.1:0-10315 GCA_036898025.1 Hypseocharis bilobata
ACCAAAGTCCCCGGCCCCATCCCCAAACCCTCCCCTCCGGGTCATCAAAATGAAAAGCAAACACGTTCAGACTCGTTGTCCTCACCTGAACCTGATGAGATACCTTCCACACCTGCTTCATGGTGGATTTGAAAGCATCCACATTGTATGGCCTTCCCGTTAACACCGACACAAACACCACAAACGGGCTCAAAGTTGCCACATCCTCCATATTCGTCTCCTGTACTCGCAAACTCGTACGCTCCTCATCTGTGAGCTTGAATGTCCTCACCATCTCCGTAAGATTCTCCATCATCACTAAAATCTAGTGCTCACACCCAACCAGACCGATCTGGTGGCCACTCAAAACCATACGATTGTTCTTCCAACCTCAGTGGAGAGAGAAGAGAGCAAACTAGGGACAAATGTTTATGTGTGTATTTGTAATATATATTTCTTATAACTATTTCTTAATCAATATTACATATTCTACTAACGTGAAATGTTTTATTCTAACAATCTTATATATATAAATATATATAGTATAAAAATTGTTCCATCAATCGTGTAGAATTGCTCCATTATGCCATGTGACGGTCTAGAATTTTAGAAAAGTATAACTTATTATTTATTATTTTCATTTAATATCCTACTTGGTTTAAAATACAACTATATTAGAATTTAGAATATATTAAATATTAACATCATCTAGAAATTTGTTTTGTTTAAAATACAAATATATTATAATATATATATTTTACGAGATGAATTAATTAATAACTTAATTAATTCCTCACGTGAATACCAGTCATCATTAACATCTAGCAACGTTTAATGACTACTAGATAATATGAATATCAATAAATTTGAACCATTCGTACCAACATAATTCATTCCCTCTATCTTTAGAAGCTGAAGATTAAGATATGGGAAATCAAAAATAATGACGGAGCTTTATGAGAGAAAGCTAGAAGAGATCGGATAAGAATTTTTTTCTAGGTCAGATCTTTAGATTGAGAAGTGTTTAGGGTTTGGGTTCCGTCTAAGTCGTTCCTTTCGGCCTCTTGAGAGAAGAGTTCTTTTACACTTCATAAGTTAGAGATATTATTTCGAAAATCACATGCCCTTAAATAACACATGCAATACCATGAAAATTAAAAAAAAAAATAAAAAAAATGCTCCACATATTTCATCATAAACACTGCATTCTTTAGAAAAATAGTCATCAACTAGCACCAGTATATTATGCTTATGCATTCTGTCATAAACAATTAGAGTCTTACAATAATGAAGAATTGTAAAACAAGATTCAACATCATATCACGTATATCAGTATTAAATTTTGAAATATTAGTGTCTATGCCAGCCTTGGTGTGAAAATTGGCTAGAGATTGGTGTGCCGGTCGCAAAACTTGGCTTTCAGCAACTGTAAACCAGAAAGGTGCTCTCTGTACTTGCAGTTCAAAATTCACTCGTGAAGAAAATGCAGTAGCAACACCTGCTTCTTAAGAGTCCTTCCCAAGCAGCATCCTCATAAGATCAGATAGAGTGTTATGCAGGTTCTCAGTTTGTTCTCATTAAGCATTCTTGTGGTAGCCCATATTCCTTTTTTGAGTTGGCAAGTTTTCGCCTCCAAGGATCATTATGTAATTTGTAGTGCAAAACCTTGTCAAGACAATATCATGTCAGGTGGATCAAAACACATACAACAATGTATATAAACTGCATCACAGCAAAATATTACTCCGTTTTTCCCCACATGAGCATCATCTTGACAAGTGCATTGACGTACTCATGCTTTGTTAATTACTGTCAAAAAGTTAAGGTAATATAAAGAATTTAATGCCCATGAGTTTTCTGCATCCAAGTTATATACTTGCTCACTAACCTATCAATTAAGAGATGCATTTCTGGAAAGGAAACAGAAATAATATCGGTTGAGGGATCCTTAATCACTAACATGGCTCTCACTAGCGTCAGATTTACAATTGGACCCAAATTCCCTCTATTGGTATTACTCAGCTAATGCTAGCCAACGACATGCTTTAGCAAGAAATAAGCATTCTAAGAACTCTACTTGGTACGTTTATATCCATGAAATCTATTCTAAGATCCATTAATGATCTTCCCCACTTCAAGGTAAAGACACAAGGCGCAATATTAGAGCTTAGGAAACTTAGAACAAGTAAAATAACTTATGGATCCTCGGTTAGACAATTTAATTTCGCATAGAAGAAAGTATACCTGTAGAAATGTAGCAAAGACATCATCTTCAGTTAGCCGCATGATTTCATTGGCCCAATCCTCCACATGGCCAAAAACATTTTTCTGCCTCTCAGCCTCAAGCAAAACAGAATCACGATATACGAACCTCTGCCAGATCTTTTGTATATTTGATAACTTGAACTCTATTTCTGTCTCATTAAAGCCCTACAGGATATAAAGATTAACCAGTAAGGCCCAGCAGTGCCACCTTCCTCATAGGAGTTGATTGCTCCCTATTTCACTCACAATATATGAAAAAGAAGAAATACCCGGAGAATTTTTATCATGTTCGGAATTTCATCTTCTGGTATCCGAACAGCGAAGCTTTCATAGTTTAACACATTCTCATATGGTGAGAAAATCCCATCCTGAACATGAATAACCAAAGGGGTTATTATCAATGGGTACCAAAGGTGAGGAATCCAAATGGCAGATTTATAATGAAACAAGAAGCTTCTGACTAGGGCCATACAACCTCAAATTAACTAGCTTCAATTCCAATAAGGAGCACAAGAGATTCTTGAAATGTAAATATGAATTATACCAAAGATGCTAGGCTTCTAGATGAGGTATATATGCAAACAAAAATCAGTCGGTCAGGTAGAGCCTTCGTTGTTCCCAAGTGCTCTGGACCAGAAGTGAGAGCATAAGCTTTCTTTTAAGCATCAATTGAGAATTTACATAAATATATTACTATGTGGTCCTCACTTCTAGTGTACCTTAAATTGTAAAACAGAAGTGAGTTCCTTTTGCCTTCAACCAAGTGACTTCCAAGGTTGAAAATTTATTCTCTAGAGTATTTTAATAAAACAAGTTTGCACAAGGAACGTGATAAGCCATGGCATGAAGCTTTTATGGCCTTTGACATGTAAAGGCTGCTGACAAAATATCGCTTCTATGGTCTTGGGACCTTTGGATATTAAATGGACTTATGTGATCATTAACTGACAAGAGGTCAAGAAATCACTTATCAGACCAAATTTCAGAAGCCCTAAGCTGCAAGCTGCTTCTCCCAAGCATGCAACATAAACCAACCAAAAAAAAAAAAACTAGATATTTTCAGGCTAATAAGTTGGCAGAGAAGCAATATGCAAAATCACACTACCTGAATGACCACAGGAATGCACCCTTGTAAAACACTGTCTTCCAACCGACCGCTCCAACCATCCCCAGGCAACACTCCACAGAAAACAGAACTGGCCAAGTCGTCGTGATAATTTTCAGAGCGTAGAGGGGTCACAACCACATCCTTTGCATGCTGCTTCCCAAGCTTTCCTTCCTTGTTAGGGCTTGATCCAAATTCTTCTGCCACTTTCTGTCTGATACCCATGCTGTAACTGCTTATGACCGGCAACCAAGCAATTAATTTTCTTCTGAAGTTTGTAACAGATATTAAGTACATCAGCACTTATTGGAACACCGAGAATCAAACCAGAAAGATCACTTCAAAATGTGATTTGTCAAACTTGGAAAGAAAAAAATATCATAAGTCTTATAAGATTGTCATTCAAATAATAAAGGCAGCTGATTGTGGTCCCATTTTCCATGCTTTATTCCAAGCCAACTAACTAGATATATCAAAATGCTCCAAACAGCTCTTTCATTAACTTACGTGTCTTCTGGTCTTCCATCTGCATAATCCGATCCTAGATTTCCATTGAAATAGAACAGTGTCTTTCGTTTCTCACGGGGCCTGAAATTAATAGATCCAATTATTGATATTTCCTCGCATATGCCAAAACTGGTTCGCATTTTACATCTAAGGTAGAAAACATGAGGCAAGATACGGTCAATGGACAATACTTTCAATAGAAAATGTACCTAGCCCAAAGTTTCAAGCTCAAGGCATTAGCATCAGGGAGTTTCCAAGCAGGAAGAACGAGATCTTTTTCGGGGTCAAAGCAAGGATGATTGCCTCTTCTACTAGAAGAAATTCCATCCCAGTTGTCAGCCCAATACGCTGTCGTTGAATGGTTATGCTTTGAGTTTGTGTTGCCCCAGTGAACCAACATCATGCTGTTCCATATCTCCTTAGGGGCATAGCAAGCACCTTCATCCCATGAAAAAAACTGCCTTCGGATAAGAGGTGGCAACATTAGCAAAAGAAAATTAGTACTTACTCTCTTAAATTTTCTATACTAAGAATAAATGGGTGGCCTATTTACATCATACCCATATGTGGTCTCTTCCTGAAGACCGGTTCCAATACGGGTATTGCTCAACTATGTGATCATATGCCTTTTTATAATATTCTAAAGTGAGAGAACTCCTCAAGCCCATATGTTCCTGAAATATCAAGTGACATAAAAATATAGAAGCACAGATACAATTAAACAGAAGTTAAATAACTGCATGTACATAGATATAGGGACAGATACACAAAATTTCACAGAAATATAGTCCATGTCAGGTTGCATTGCTAGCCCAAGGCTCAGTAGGAACCTGAATATAGAGCTAATAAAGAGTTTACAAAGTGCGAAAACATTGACTCAACAAAATTCAAAAGTATAATCAGAGAGAGAGAGAGAGAGTATTAAGCAAGGTGACAAAATTAGGAACTAAGATAGCGCTTAGCAAAGCTTTTTAAAATGGAAGAAAGTTGAACAAATGAAAGAAGTTGTATGCAAGGCAAATTGGCTTCCATAATACATTTGACCTTAATTGTCTCAACGAAATGTCTCCCCAGCATGGGATTATTTGATGAAGTATGACAATTACATTCGACTTATTTAATAACAGAAACCCAAATAATATGTGAAGTTAACATGTGATCTAAAACATTTCAGATGTGCATATGTTTATCTCTAGATGTAACGAATGTTCTCAAAACCACTAATACAGTTTCTTTTATGAGAATCTCTTAACAAGTTTGAATAAAACTCTGTTAATGCCCAGGGGAAAAAGGACGAGAAATCAAATTTTGAAAATGAAGAACCTTACATAGAAGGAAACAGAAAAGTGAAGTATATAAAGCCAACGGGTTATTAAAAACAACACCAACAACATTGAAGATTGATTGCCTTGGCTGACTTGACAAATAAGCTTTAAGAACAAGGACAAAGATCGAATAGTAGTGTGGTCAAAATAATATAGATATCCAAATTGTATTCAATACTGTGGGATCAAGTTTCTGAATCTTATAGGGGTTTAAACTAGAGTTCTAGAAAATACAAACTTTATGTCACTCATCCTAATGAAACCAACTATGCAATCTTGTTGGGTTAATGGAATATGGGAACTTCTTTGCATAGTTTTTCTTAACTCAAAGTCAAAACAGGTAATAAAGGCAGAAAAGAACTTCAAAAACTGCATCAACAATATCCTTTGCTTTCCAATTTTAGATTTTTAATTCAAATATAAAATTCTTTAGGATAATACGAAAGGCATGGATAAGGCAGTGTATAACAGCCAATAGTTCAAAAAATTTGTTTTAAATGGTCGAGCAAATTAATTCATACTGATGTGCACATGTACGCACATAACATAAATATACATCTAGAACAATATACTTAGAAAACAGGTCTAGGAAGTATACCTCCATACTCAAGTGAGGTGCATCATCCGCACGCATTATAATGCAAGAATCAAGAACAGGTACATAGAAAAAGTCTGCTTCTTCACCATTTAATGTTCGATGCGGACTGGCTAAGATGCTTTCATAGAGTGCCATCTGCATGTAAGTGGCAGTTAAGACACCAAATGTTGATTACTGTTAATTTCATAACCTGCCCAAAGGCAATGTTAGATTTATATATACCTGAGCGCCATACAGCAGATCTGTCCACACTGTCTGATTCTTGTCTTGATAGTGTCTATTCACACACTCAAACCTGAAATGCCGCCCCTAAAGTGCCCAAAAACATAACAAACCTATAAGTATGCTCTTCACATGCATCAATAAATTACATATACTGCTCACCCTCACCTCAAGCAGTAAACTGTTGAACTCCGGGGGCAAATCATAAACATATATGAGAGGCCTTTTCTTTTTCACTTCAGCATTGAGGTTGACAAGATTCCCACTGTTGTCAGGAATTTCAAACTGAGCAGGTCGAAGCCATTGAGGCCACTCTCTTAGAGATGACAAAACAGATGGAATACTGCAATCTGTTCCATACCACCCACTGTCACACTGAAAATATGTGATAGGTTGAGTTTAAATAACAGGTTTTTATGTAATAGAAACCAAACTCTGGGACTTTCATGGTAATAAGCAGTGCCTATCATATGGAGAAAATCATGAAGAAGTCAATCCGACAAAATCCTTGATTGAACGTTTCACCTAAATGCAAACGAATGTTGTTGCCAATAATTTAGTAAATCATGAACGGTTCCCAATACCCACAAAGATCATGAGTATTATTAATAATTCCTAACTAATTTGTCAAATTTCCTGTTAACTCCAGTCTGAAATAAATTTATATAATCTGAGTCATTTACCAGTTGTGAAGGCCCATAATATTAGAATCAACAGATGGACCAGCATTTTATTATTTAAAACATTTCAGAAGTCATAGAATCAGACACTTAGATAACTCAAAACAAATTACCTGACAAAACCCACCACGGCAATGCCCATGTCCTGAGCACTGATTGATACAACTACATTGCACAGGCACTTCACAAAACCGGCCCCAGGTACAATCATATTTGCACTCACATTCCTCTTTGAATTTCACCTTGAGGGCATATCCTTCAACTGGGTCCACATTACACCATCCTGGCTTGCTACCATTTGTTGTGAAGATATTATCCAGGTCAGCTTTCGACCAATCAGTCACTAGGGGAGCACCAGGTTTAGAAGGTAAGCTGCAAAGGATATTAAAGAGTTGCAACCTGTATAAGATTTGGGAGTTAGAAGATAATATTAATAGAAGCTTGTTTTAGGAATCTTACTTTATCTGAAACCCACATTGTTCAGCCACAGGGCGATTTGGGTATTTTGTGCCTTCTCCGCAGAAGCACATTGCTCTTGTCGTGTCACAATAAGCAGAGCAAACTGAGACAACCCATCGGCCATATGGTTGCTCCGGTGATGCTGGGAAGTTGCATTTCAATGGCTGCTTCTCAGGGCATCCCTCTCCTGTTCCAGCGGCAGATATTATGACCCAGGTAACAATGCATCCAATGAACAAACATGTATATTGACTATAACTTCTGGTTTCGTGCAATAATAGGCATATCATATTAAATAAAGGCCAGGATGGAGTGGTGACAATGTGAAGGTGATGATAACTCATGAATATGAAAAGAATGAAGAGGATAAAGCAGATGGATCACCATTAAACCCATATTCCTTAACTGAAAAATCAAATCAAGAAAATTGAACCCTTGAAGCTACCACGCAACTAAAACAAGTAAACAAGTTTCCTTATGAAACTTAACTAAAATTTTCATGACATGGTTATAGAATAACTAACAAGAAGACAACACTATTTTCTAATTGCCACTTCTTAATCAAAAGTCAGGCATCAAATGAAGACTAGAGCGGGAAAGGGAAATACGAACCACTAAATCCAAGAAAACATCGACATTGTCCCAATTCATGATTACAGACACCTTGACCACTGCAGTCATTTTTACAACCCTTGCCACCTATAATCTGCCAAAAGAACGATTAGATTTTAAACAGATAAACACTCGAAGAGCAGAAGTCAATATCTATAAGGTGCCCAAAACTAATTAAACTGGAATTCTGAGCATTTTGACATGTTGGTACAGCTCTTTTGCCTGGCTAAGATTTAAATCCAACCACATTTTGGACATTAGCATGTTTATGAAACTTCAAATATGGTCCTATAAGTCAATGAAATCAACAGAATGTTGTTTTGTGTGTATGTAATACAGATATCAAGAATTCTTATGAATGATTACTTTTTTGATAACGAGAAACCCTCCTTACCCTTTATGAATGTGGACTAATTAATAGCAACAATCATTAGTGTAGCATAAACAAATAACAGACTATATAATAAACTCTTTGTTCTCGGTACCTCAATGATGTTGACTTCCTTGGTAACAGAATTGCAACCTGATAGCCACCGCCCAATCTCAGCTTTCCATGGCGCGCCATGGTAAACCACTGCTTTACGCAAATCAGCCGGAAACTGACTAACTAAATCAAGACCCACAGGCAGACTTCCACGGACAAGGTCGGTGGCTGCTTTAGTTGAATCATTAACTGATAAACAAGAACTCTGGATTTGGCGGGCAGTAAAGTAATCAAAAGAAGGCACCAAAGGAAGCAAAAATAGATCAACTATAGAGATAAGTGCCACAATGGAGGCAATGGTTGCCATCAGAGACCATGAGCATTTCCATTTCTGAAACATTATCTCATAAGTCTCTTCTGCAATGAAAAAAAAAAGAACAAGAAAAAATCAATTAGACAAACTGAGCAGGTAGAATCAAAAACCATTCAATTAACTTAAAAATAAATCCCAACAAAGCAGTAATTATTTATCACATACTTCTAAGGGCAACCCTAAAATCTCATTAAAACCCAAACTGATATCAAACAAATACTCCTATCAAAATTCAAAACCCACCACCCAAACTCATGAACAAATTCCCAAATTATACACAAATATCATAATTTTCAAAATTTATTGCAAACCCAGTAAATAAACGTAACTGAAACAGTAATGACTGACCTTATTTTGGATCAAAGATAGAGGACCGACCTGAAAACACGAAGCAGAGAGGATCAAAGGCAAAATAAAAGGGTATCACCAGAGAATTTCAATAAATTGATTTGAGGAAGATGAGCTTGCTCCGAAGATTCCAAGCAAACCCAGATGTAAAAATGAATCAAATAATTTAATAAAATTGGAGTTGAGAAGAAAAAAAATATAATTTAAAAATATATGTTAGCATGAGAAAAAGGAGAGAGAGGGAAGGTCAATACAAAAGCCGCCAAGGCTCTCGCAGGAAAGTTTGAACAACGAAATTTAGAAGATTTCTGTTGAAATGACTGTAATTACCCTTCGCTCCTCTACTATTCCAGTTAGATTTGCTTTTGCACGAATCACTGTGGAGGGCAAATTAGTCAATTTACCACCACCTACCTTTATGTACAGTGCCTGCTTTTTTTTCTTATAGTACAAAAGCTGCAAGAAATGCAATATTTGTAATCTTGGCGTGGCATTGCCAGAAAAAGGAGTTAAAATTGGTCCCTAATAAATGCAAATTAATTACATTTTCTTTTTCATTTGCTCTGTTTGGATGGTAAGAAAGAAACCTTCAAGGAACAATACCCAAAAGAGAAAAAGAGGCCAAAAAGGATCAATACTCTTATGTAATGAATGTTACGTTCCATTTTCATGAAGATTAATGATGTTACATTATACTACCTGAATCAAAAATCTATTGTCATTTATGGCACAATAATAAATGTTTTTGGAGTTTTCCAAATACTCTTTAAATCCATTTAATTTAAAGAGAGAGTGAATTTAATTAGGATTATAGTAAATTTAATGTGATGTAATTTATTTTTTTTGAAAAAAAAAATCTCAACCATTAATTAAAAAAAAAGGAAAATTTTATCAAAATGTTGGTCCAAATATGAACTTGTTTTTTTTAATTGGAAGTCAGAGCTACTTGCTCTGTCACGACCCACGGCAAAATACTATAATCTCAATATTATTAAAAATTAAAAATTTAAATATTATTTATTGTTTGTCACTTTAGACTTGGAGTGGCAACAGCTAATACAGATTTATGATAACTTATTTATTTATTTATTCCATAATAAAAAAATTTAAGAATAAAAATTGGTTAACTTGGGCTTGGGCCGTGTGATCAACGCCATCAACCAGAAAACTGGGCCATAAATCAGCATCTAAAAGTAAATAGTACTAATCACTTTCAAAACTTTATTTCTGGGCCGTTCCGATTAAAATCAAAATTGGTGGGCCCAATAAAAATCTTCATGCTCTCTCTCTGTCTCTCACTCTCGCCTTCAGCTCACCTAAAATCCCTCCCGGTGTTGTTTTCTCCGGCGACGACGACGAACACTGTTTCTTCGAGCTCTTTCTCGCTAGTCTCTTCAATTCGGTGCAAAATTCAGTAA
>JAYMTT010001146.1:0-10315 GCA_036898025.1 Hypseocharis bilobata
GCAATTGGAGCAAATTCAATATGACCTTTGATGTCCCCGGGCAGCCACTTCCAATTATGTATGTGTGGGTCTTTGGTAGGGCTCTATCCACCACTCAACTGACTAGGCAAATCAGCAAACAGACTAGACTAGGCAAAGTTTCACAATGCTTTACATAACAAACACTGACAAGAGATTCAAAGCAAAAACACCAAATGTCCTACAGTTTTACATTGTTACTTGTACCCAATGAGGTGATGCAACAAAGAATAGAATAACTTTTATTTTTATCTTTTGACAATTCCCTCTATGGGGTAAATAGTATTCCAGCAAAGACATCAGTAAACGAGAGAATAATCTATAAGATTTACGGTTAATCAACCAAGAAATACAGTGTGTTTCACTTTTGCATAGTTGCCCTAAACAAATATGTAAACTTTCAAAACAAAAAGAAGAGCATTTGGCGAGAAGTGGGGGAAGGACATCAAAACTTCTAACTATTCAACTAGATTTTAATTTTATTATGTTTGTTTCACTAATTTGTCATTGATGTAATCTGCACCCTACATTTGAGTCTCTTCTTTATATGTGTAATCATGACCCCTGGCATTCGATTTGCATACTTGGGCTAGAACAGAAGGTCAAAAGGGGCATCAACTATAAGCAGTTGAATGGTTTCTTACCTAACTGACATTCGTCTTCATCTTTATCTATTTTCTCCTTTGTTTTCTTCGGCACTCGAAACAGTCGGTGCATGGAGATTTGTTTGTATTTGAGTAGCTGGCTTGGAGCTTGCTGGGTGGCACTTTGAGGTCTTCCACCAGTATTCGCCTCAGCTTATCATTCTCCTCCATCAACTCCTCAATAACTTGCTGGTGTTTCAATACCTACATGTATGGGAAACTTCATTTATTGGGCAGTTCAAATAAATCCAGTTAACAAATGGCAGAAGAACTAAAATTATTAGCAATGTTTAGTGGTCAGATAGTTCCCACATGTTGCAAACAAAAGCTTCAAAACAGAGACTCAACAAAGAAAATTACCAACCCAATCATACACTATGTAGCAAAACAATTCCAATGACTCGAATTAAATAATTACTAATTTGGAAGAAAATGCTAAGGACTGTGACAATCCACTGAGAAACTCTAAGTGTCATAAGACAGAGTAATGGACAATGCTTCGTGCTGAAAAAGATGACGTTTTTCCTTTGAACGATTTGCCCTTCAATTACATCACTTTGACAGACTCGCATCAAAATAAACTAATGAATACTGAACAACAGGAAACCTTACCATTTGAAGCATATTGTTTTCTGACCGCAAGCGTCCAGCCTAAGAGAATAAAATGCAAGTATTAGAATTTCATACGAATAGGAGGTAGTACACATTATCTCAACTAAACCAAAAACAACTTTAGGACACGATTTCTTTATTGATTATATCATGGTAAGGACCATTTGAAATAAATAAAAACACGAAAGACGTGCAAAGATCTATGGTTTGTATTAATATTGTGGCAGGACAGCAGATCCCTAGAATATTGAAAAACTGCAAGCATTGGTATACAAGCCTACATGCACTAAAACAAATTAAAATAATTATTTTGTCTTCGTCATGATGCAAAACACAGTAAGAGCACCCTTAAAGGATAGAGTGAAAAGAAATTTGTTGATACTAATAAAAATTGATTAAACAGAGTTACGCATCTATCATCATGTTATAGTTTGAAAAGAGCCCAACATACGGTCATGTCATACAAACAGTTTGTCTAATTTCAGAAATCTTCCAAGCCAATTTCACTGACTACAATGCAAGATTAAATGGATGCAACAGTTAGCCTCATTAAATAATCATATCAAGCAATCATAATAAATCATTGTGACTGCAAGGTTAAGAAAACCCAAGCAAACCCAATAATTGACTATTATAACCAAAAGGTTATTGCACTCAGCCTTGCTGGCTCTTCTACAACAACTAGAATACAATGAAGGAAAGGAAAACAACGAAAGTAAAGAATCCTTCAAGACTTAAAATCACAGACTTACCAGGGAAACTAAAAGGAATGCTTTATTCAAACAGATAAAAAGTGATTACTTACTAATAAAACATCAGACCAACAATTCTCAACATGTATGCAAAATTTGGATTCTAGTTAGATGAAGGCATAAAATAAAGTCCCAGGTCAAAAATTACAAAGCACAATGCCTAATGATGAAGTCGGCAGAAGGCCTCTCAGAGTTGGTACATAACCTTTTAAAGTATTAAGCAAGCAGGTGGAAAGATAGTACAATTTGATCTGCACGTACCACTTGATTTAGTTCGGCGTCCTCTTCTTTCAAAAGTGGATTCTGCAGAAAACTGCTGAGAACCTTTTCTGTTCTACTGCCAAAAGCCGTGTCTACTGTAGTTTTTGATGAAACACTTTCATAACTAGAACCTGGGCCCATATTTCCAAATCCAGGAATACCTTGAGATGTGTGATCTGGTAACTTGTTTGTCAATGGCATGATACTTCCCATTGGGTTTTGATTTGAGAGTCCACTCATCATGCCCATGCCACTCTGCAAAGACCCTGGAAGAGCACCTTCACCAATGGGTAAATTGGGAGCCATTCCAAACTTCACCATCATCTTTGTCATAGCTTGCTAGAAAATTCAAAGACTAAATTTTAGATGCAAAGATCATACCCAAAGAGGTACCATATACAGGAGAAATTATACATACCACAAGACAAGATTGCATTTTAAGCAAAACCCCAGGCTTCACAGCAAGACCTGCCATGTAAATATCAAAATTTCAGCTAATAACCAGAGAGAACAATGGAATATTAATTTATAGTATATATGAGGGTATTGAAAGTTTGGACTAAGAAGAAAATATGATTAAAATTTTTTTAGTATCCTAAGCATTACTTGCATGTATTATGTATACAACAGAACAGGAGACATTTATTCCATAAAGAGAGCATAAGCAGCATGTTTCATCCAAAAAAGGGTATAATGTGTATAGGTTGAAGGTCTGGACTTGTGAAGAGGATTTGATTAAAAGTTTGAACTTGTCTTAAGCATTAGTTAGGTCTATGCAGTAGAATAGAGGCGTTTCTGCCTCATAGAGTGCATAAGTTGCATTGCTGCACAGACACAGATCCACTTTGGCATTGCTCCTTTTCTTCTTCTTTGCCAGGGAAACCCACCGTATATTCTTCGGATAATTGTTTCTTATCGCAGGTGTCAGGAAAGAAAATGAAAAGTTCAAAAGAAGAAGAAAAAAAGAACTATTCACAAAATATTTAAATTTAGAAGAGTTAGATTCAATTGGTTGGGTAGTTAAGCATATGTCATATGCCATATTTTGCACTGAAAGAATGTCATAATCAGCAAACGTGACTTTTTCCCTTCTTTGAGACATTGGTGACCATATAAACCATTCGATTCAACACTTATGTCCAAACAGAAAATAACAAAGGATAAATAAGTAAAGTAACAGATCCCTCATATGGCAAGGTATTTGTTCATAATTTTATCCATAACGACTACCAAGTTCTATTTACTGATGTAAATGAAAAATGAAGCCATCGCCCCCGCTCCCAAGCAAGTCAAACTATAAGTTATTGCGATTAAGTGAAGTATGTACTACTAACTACTAAATAGTGGAAACGTGTTAAGTCATTTCCATGTCAAATCCAAATAATGCACCAGCCGCCTTAACATATGGCATTTCTACCAATTCACAATTCCTAGATAATTCTGAGATATTACCAACTATTCGTACAATAAAATAACTGCAGATAAGCTCAGAAACATCATGCTCAATCAATAATATATACTGATGTTTCCTAAGACGTAACACATTACATACCAACTCCAAAACCATGGCCAAATCCAACTCCACATCCAATGCCTGCTTCAATATTTTTAGCCCCCATCTTTCTGAACTGAAATATGAAAAATGGGAAATAAGAGATCCAACGTAAAGGGAGTTTCAAGATAGCCACAATATCTCAATACTAATAATAGCTGGGAAAAACAAAGATATTTGACTTACCGCATTATTTACATGTCTGCCAATACCAGAAAATGCATCGGTTGCACCTCTAGCGGAACTCATCATTTGGCCGACCATAGGTACAGCACCTGCAACATTGTTTATGTTTGTGGGTTAACTAATATATTTAAAAAGTTCAAAAAAGAATCAACATGGCCTTTATTAACAACATTACATAGTTAAAAGATAAAAAGAACCTGAATCAGCTAACACATAAAATATGCATGTTCAAGAATCATATTGATTATCTAAACTGAAAACCTTTCACTCACCTTCTACCAATTGTAAATGTGTAATACAAGAAACGAAACAATCAACTTTGTTAGTGGCAAGCCTAAAAATAGGATTGAGGACTCTTGACAAGCAGATTGCCCTTTAGAAGACAAACATAAAAGCCTGTTGAGATCATAATTTTGATGATATGCCATGGAACATACTATGGTCATAAAATAGCATGACAGACAAGCCTACTTCAAGCTAGCTTAATCCAAATCCGTCATGTAATGCCTCATTCGATCGACCAGTTGCGGACTCTCATTTTCATTGATGATGCACATTTTTCATATAATATCCAAGGTTCCACACAAACTTCCCCGCTCCTCCAATTTCAATTAACATCCTAATATTAACAATAATTAAATAGGTTATATGGCCGTAAAGGAAGCTAATTGGGAAAACATGGATTCATGCAGCCTATATATGGTTTTTGGAGTGTGCCTTGTTGAAATGGTACTGGAAAGCCTCATGGTTTTGTTCTTTCTGGATGTTTTCTATATGATTTGTACAACGGAAAGAGAAATACTTTTGACACATATAAACGAAGTTAAACTTATGGATGCTACAAGTGTTCGTGGTGGGCAGGTATTTCATATTGATGCCTGTTACTAATTCTGTTGGTAGCTAATATCTAAAAATGGCCAAAACAACAAGTACATTGAACGTGATTATAAAGCTTATAACAACCAAAGATTCAGTATCAACATCTCCCGCAATGCAACCACTGCATTGTTCTTTACATGACATCTGAAGCTATACATTCTTCACTTAAAATGCTTCTATAACTTATAAGAGTAACGGTCAAAAGAAAATGTTCTTTTCTTGACGGGACCTATTCTCAGTATAGAACAAGTACAAAACAATGCATTCTGGTATACAATGAAATAGCCATTCGATCCCCACGAAATGCCCAAAACGCAACATGGGTCGACATAAACCACCTACTAAATTAACAAAACAACCACTGCAAACATAATAAAATACAAACTAAACTATTGGGATTCCTTCATTTCTAATTTTCTACTAAACCCATATTTCCCAAAAAAGCAAACACACAAAACTATAATTTATCTACATTTCCACAGAAACCAAACACAGTTACACAAAAAAGAACAAGTACTTGGTTTCTTAGCAATAAATTGCTGATGGGTTTCACTAGTTTTTGGTCTGAAAAGCCCTCCAAAGTCCATCTCTCAGAACAATTCAGAACCCAACAGAGAAAATTACAGAAACAGAGAGATAATGGGTGTGAGAGGAAGAAGAAGACGAAGAGTACCGAGATTTATGGGGCGACCAACGCCGATACCAACCCCGCAACCAATGCCAAAGCCAGTAAATACTTGACCCACTTTCAAAGTAAACGGATTCTCCAATCGGATTCCCTCAGAAACCTTTTTCTCTCGGGTCACAATAACACCACCATTACTGATACTTGTGCTTCTGCTACTGCTACTGATAACACTACTACCACCACTACTCTCCATTCTCGAACAAGCCTCCCTTCTCTCTCTCTCTAACTTTCTCTCTCTAAAAAAAAGCTAAAGCTTCTTGCTTTTTGTCTAAAACTATGTGCCTTCCGTCTCTGTGTCTCTGCGAGCGAGACCGAGCCAGTGACCTTCTTTGCTTGAAGCTTTGGGCAAGAATGGACATTGGTAGGGTAGAGATACTCTGTTAACCGAAATTATGAGGTTTAGTGTAACCATCTAGGTGGCGATTTGATATGTTGTCACGTTGGCAGATTATAATTGATTTTACTATGTTACCCTTACGTTGGTGTCGTATTTGGTGGTAATTTTCTAACTGCAAAGTGGGTTGCACCTAATTAGGTTGCTAACGAAATGTCAATTTTGAAACCGGTAGATGAGTTTCTGAGTAAGGAATAATTAACAATTTGGGCCGTGGGCTTTGGAAGAAATGGAACTAGTTCGTTGATGGGTTGGGTTTGGGCCTCAAGCTAGAATTAGGCAGCCCATTATTAGACATTATGCTGTTATTGAGTATCAACGGTCAGGCCTTCTCCATTTTCCTTTTTTTTTTGTAGGGTTGAACCACGAGTATTCCTACACTCTTCGAATGTGAAACTAATCTCGTTCGGAATATGTAACTGCCTCTCCCAAGAAGTGTTTTTCCACAAGTTCGAACCCCTAACAAAAAACAAATGTGGGTAAATTGTACGAACACTTCGTGCACTAACAAGGAAATTTGAACTTAACCCCTGTCTAGTTTTTTTTTTCTCCTTTAACTGCTTTTTACGTGTGAATTCAGCTCCTTGACTTGTTTCTTCGGTTTTTTTTTTTTGAGTTGATGTTTCTTCAGTATTTTAGTTTCACATCAGTAAAAATTGTCATATTCTATGCTATGCACAATTTCATACTCTTTCTCTTTCATTTTCATTTACTTTGTTTGGTAAACGAGAAAATTTGTCCCAGATGAAAGTTAAAATATAGTTGAGAAAGAGTGTGCAACTGTGCATACTTTGTTAATTGATTATGAAGAAATAGAAAACGTGGCAATTTGTGCTGACATATAACTAAGATACCAATATAAACAAATAAAATTGTTGAACTCACATGTAAAAGGAAGTCTAAGGGGCGAAAAACCAAAAAAATAAAAAAAACGGGATAGAGGCCAAATTCAAACTTCCTTGTAAGTCTAGAGGATGTTCGTATAATTTATCCAAATTATTTGAAGATGACGTTCAAGTAGTTCAAGCATCAGACTTCTATCGTGAAAATCTCAAACTCAAAACATATCGAATAGAATCAAAAGGGTTATGACTAAAAGGATCATAACCTAGTTGCACGGACCACTAAACCTCAATGTGAACCAAAAAACCACATAGCAAAAAAGAGAAGGCATTAGTTTAGCCCGTAACATTTATGATAATGTGGTATTTTATGTGGTAATCAAGAGATATTTTGAAGTCAATCGTCTTAACTAGCCAACAACGATGACGATAGAAATGCATTAGTTGCGACTGACACTAAATACGGGTAAATGTTAATCACTGATGGCTGGGCCAAGTACCTTCTCGGATCAGAGTCACCGGGTCAGTGTCCAGCAGCATTAAGGGAAGGGCCAGAATATTAATAACAATCTGCTCCACACACAACCAGACCTGAAGGCTAGAAGAAGGACTCTCAATCTCATGTAATGTAGTTACGCAACCAAATAATGCAAAGTTTCAATTTAAATTCAATGCAAATGCTTGCTTAGATAGGAACTTGAAACAAAACCAATTAAGAATGTAACTCCTATTCTTCATCCACCATCCAGGCCACATACATTTATTATCTAATTAAATGAAGTTTTGTCAACCGTTGGAGTAATAAATCATGGAAAAAGTTTGATTTGAAATATCATTCATATGAAAATCTTAGTGAAATTATGGTAGGGTCTAAGGTCGGATTATTGTTCATTGTGAGCAAGGGGTATTATATATTTCATCTAACACGAGAAAGGTTTTCTTTTTCTCAAAAGATGTCTCTTTGTGACAATATCAATATATATCAGTCGTTAGTGCTAATGTGTTAGTCGGGGAGAGTTGAATTATTAAACCCGATTTACTTTGTGCATTTTATAACCTAAATGAAAAAAAATAAAAAATCAAGGAATGCATAATTATGCCTTATTAGTACAACATTGTAGGGTCCAAAAAAGTTTGAAATACCTTTCATCTAAAAAATCTTATTGAACATCATGGTAGGATCTAAAGGTCATACAGTCATCCATTGTGAGCGAGGGATATTTCATTAGACTTAAGAATTTTTATTTTTTTTTCTCAAAAATTGTCTCTTTGTGACGATATTGATATATATCAGTTGTTAGTGTCAATGTGTTACCGAATGAGAATTAAATTACCAAACCCGATTAAAGAAAACCAATGCATAAGTGTGCATTCTGACAACATTTTAGTACAACAACAATGTTATTACCAAAGAGGACAAATGAGTTTATGACATTATCAAGAGTAAATCTTCTTAATTCTCATCAACAATTGTGACAATAATGTTCAGAACACAAGAACCCTTGTCATCAGATGGGATTGCCATAACAACTCCATCCGAAATCGAGCTGATCCAGTAAGAGACATGAGTAGGATTGCTTCCTTTGATGAAAGCTACCTCATGAGCCCCTAAATTTTCCCAGCTTCCATGGCTAAGACTGCTGAGGCTCATCCCATTAGACCCATTATTAGTACCCTTTGAACAATTCTCAACCCTCATGGTTTCTTGGGTCTCTTTGACAAAGAATGAGAAACCAAAAGCCATTTTTCTATCAAGATTGTGCTCTGCCTCTTCGACGCAGAGCAAAGCTAGAGACTTGAAGATTTCATTCTTCTCTGAGCTCAGGTTTTCGCCTGACGAGGCCTTGAATATCATCGTCTGGCCGCGGCTCTGGCACAGGCTTGAGCTAATAGGAATGGTGGGTGCAGAACCAGTAGTCTTGAGATTAGGGACATAGAAAATGGGCTGCTTGGGAAGCTCATTTTTGGAGAGGACCTGTTCATGTATATTGGACCAGTTCTTGAGGAATTTGGTCGTGATCACATTGTCTGCCAGGAGAAGACTGCAGCTAATACCAACTGAGTACCCTCCACACTCAAAGTTGGTTACCTGAGATCACAAAAACAACAATTTTAGGTCACACATGTATAACATTCCACAACCTAATGTGTCACATCACGCACAACTGAGACTGAACAACGATGACCAGTTAGCAGTAACATTAACGTTTTTCTTCAGGTCTGTTACCTGAAACACTTAAATACTAATAAAACCGACATGAACAACAAAACAGACACATCACGCACAATTGAAATCAGACATGCAAGATTAAGTAACAGTAACATCCACGTTTTTCTCACTTGAACATAAAATAGAGGAGAGAATTGAGGATATTGTGCATCAATTTCCTTCCAAAAGACGAGTTCAGCTTCTCCATCTTCCTTCATCCTCCCTTTCAAATCAAGAAAATCCTTCAAACTCGCATCCATCTTCGCCTCAATGAGCCTAACCCCACTGTCATTGGACACAATCTCGAAGTCTCCATCGCCTTCCTCCCGCCGCCTGAGGCGTCCGGCTAGGAATGGTTGCTCGTTCAAGGCCCTCCCTAGTGACTCCTTGATCAATCCGGCAACGTGCCAGCCATCAGAGTCCACATCTCTGGCCTTGTTGTAGTAAAAAACCACATGAATGCAGCCTCTAAACTTGTCGGAATCTGAACCAGAACCTGCAAGAGGATTGTGATTGTCGGGGACCAAAACCTTTCGTGTCAGCCGCGGCTCGGTCACCTTAGAGGGAGCAATGCTCTGCAGAGCTTCAATGTGGAGTTTGGGAACAGTAGTTGCAGCATGGGGCATTGCCATATTGTGCAGAAACTGCAGGACAAGTTGGTGATGGTGATGGTGATCAGTTTATTCACTCATATCTATTTATAGACCAAGAAAAAATAAATTAAGACAAAAACAAAAACACTTCTTTATGGCAGATTTTTTTTAAAAAAAAAATTGTGTGCTAGTACTATTCTTGTGGGCATAAGCAAGTTGTTTCTTTTTTTGGGAGCTAAATGAAATTGCATTAAATGATTGGCAATTTTGTATGCTGATACACCTAACACGTCTTTGTTAGAGTCCTAAAAGGAAAGAAAAAAAATGTATACTTGCTTTGAGCAAATTTGGTAATCTAATTCATCAATATCTTATGAGATTTATATTATTCGGGCAGAAGTAAAGTTAAGAGTGTTTGTGAATATTGGTTGAGATAGGTTAATATTTTAAACAGTAACTAATTGTGTCATAAGCAACTAGGTTAGGCTACTAAATATTTGTCTCGAGAATTCTTTAAGTCGCGTGTAAATGGTCTCTCTCGACCAAATTGAGAGAGAGAGCATTATTCTCTTTCCCCTTTATAATTAAACATAGTAGTACAATGTCCTCCTTCGATCCTTCTCAAAATGGACGCTCCAATAGTCTGAGCATTATATTTCTATATTGGAGGGTGTGAGGTTGAATT
>JAYMTT010001147.1:0-10314 GCA_036898025.1 Hypseocharis bilobata
AAGTGTGTGGGTACAGGGGACCAATGTACATGATGGTTTTGTTGCCTATGTGTTTGATGAAATTCTTCAATTGTGTTTTTACTTAGAATGCAGTGTTTTTTATGGGCTGAAATTCAGGAAGAGCTCGGAATTGCTTCCTTACTTAACTGATGTTTGGGGTACAGGGGACCAATTTACATGACGGGATGGTTGTTTATGTGTTTGATGAAATTCTTGGCTCATGCTTTAATTTAGAATTTAGTGTTCTTTTATGGGCTGCTACTTGGGAAGAGATTGGCATTTATTTGTAGGTTGTGTAGAGTGGTTTGTTTGCTGCATCTTCTCCTAAGTTGTATTTGGATATGTGGAACTTTAGTTAATTAGTGTATGGTGTATTGGCTTATGATGGGTTTTATTGGGTTTGGTTTGTAGTGGTTTCAGCTTCAGTTTAAAATCTATTGGTATGTGGAATAGTTGAACTGTCTTATTTTTGAATCATGGTCTTCAATGTCAAGGACTGAGAGTCTGAGACGAACCCATTCATGCTTTATGAAACCGTAACTGCTTGGCTTCACTGAAAGATGTATACTGAAGTAGATGACTTTCCCTTGCGAGATGTCACATTACTTTGATCTCCCTTTTAAATGTATATATTTATGTTTTCCCTGAAACCAATTCTACTGCAGTATCCAACAAAAGCATTGGCTCCTCTGATGTTGGAGGATTATCGAAAAGTGATGGTGGATCGTAGGGGAGAGGAAGAACAATTTACTTCAGATCATATTGTGGAATGCATGAAGAGAGGTAAATGGCTCTGTTTCACCTCTTTTATGTGTTGTTAACTTATCCTGGGATGATCATTTTTATCTAGTGTACATACATGCTAATTAAAGAGATCCTATATGAGAAAATTGGCTGAATCAGTTGGTGATCTGCAATCATCTAAATCACTATCATGACTGATAGCAGTAGATTTTACTCATTTGCCCTGTGGTTGAGTGGTGTTGATACCCTGATCTAGACTATTGATTCCAAATTAAACATGGACCAGTTTTCAATGTACATTGTTTGACTTTCTGGTAAATACACATAATGTAAACAATGATGCTAATGAAAGCTAAGTTTCTTCGCTCTTCTTTTATTCCTCCTATCTATCTTTTAACTAAGCTATGATGCTTTGGTTCGGCTTTTCGCATTGCAGTCATAGCAGTGGATCTAAAGCAGACTATTCAGGTTGATAAAGATCTTCAGATCCGTGCCTATTATGCAGGACACGTAAGGTTCTTAATTTTCATGTCTTGAGATCATACTTTTCTAATGTCCTTATTCATGTGCCAGTAACTGACTTAGTGGTTTTGACATCTTCTGTTCCATGTTTATTTACTAGCAGAGTTTTCTAATTATCTTCTAATTTTAGTATTATATTCTCACTGTGGATAATTTTTCCCCGCAATTTAATGTTTTGCATCATCTATTATCACAATGTAGTAAGCGCT
Organism: Hypseocharis bilobata; assembly: GCA_036898025.1. Taxonomy (NCBI): domain Eukaryota; kingdom Viridiplantae; phylum Streptophyta; class Magnoliopsida; order Geraniales; family Geraniaceae; genus Hypseocharis; species Hypseocharis bilobata. Next base: position 1,476 of record JAYMTT010001147.1, read on the forward strand.
TTTCTCTCTACAGGTTTATTCCATGTTTCTAATCTTGCAGTCCAATTTGTTCTTTACAAGGTTATTGGAGCTGCAATGTTTTATGCAAAGGTTGGGGATACTGCTATGGTGTACACGGGCGATTATAATATGACACCAGATAGACATCTTGGAGCAGCTCAAATTGATCGACTAGAGCTGGACCTAGTTATAACAGAGTAGGGAATATGTGTGTTTGTCATTGACGTTAGGTAGCCTATATGTATTAGCATGGAACAGACAAAGATTTCTCTTCCTCCCTCCCTCCTTCACACACACACGCAAGCATCCTTTTCCTAATCAATTAACTTTCTCAATTCCTTGATCTTTATATAGTTTCGCTTCTTATATAACATTCATCAATTTTATAATTATTTTGTTTTATCTTCGCATGCTCTCTGATATATTAAGCCTATATTTTATTTGGATTTTGGAGGGAAGATGGTTTCTGAAATTTAACACAAGCAAACTGTAACGGTGGTTATGTTATAAATCCAAATACCGAACATTTCTTCTGCCATATGCTATACTCGGTTTAAATTCAAATGTTCAAAACTTTCGCCTTGAAATGATATTGTTATATACTGCTGAGACTGGTTTTCTAGGAAGAAGATGGCTAATTTCACACCTTAATTCTTCTTACAGGTCAACATATGCAACAACTGTACGTGATTCAAAGTATGCTCGAGAGAGGGAGTTTCTGAAAGCTGTATGAGAACTATTACACTTTCAGATTTCATAATTTAGAATGCATTTATGCTCTTCATGTTCCTTCTCCTTCATTTATGTCTATATCAGATATTTTTCAACCGTGATGACTCTAGTTGTCTTATCAATTAACAAAACATTGCAGGTGTATGTGGTTAAAAGTTCATGAAACTACTTTAACTGATTGCTATACTTTCTGGACCTAGCCTGTGTGCTCGTGTATGTATCATTATAAGTTTATGGTTTAATCATTAATGTGCATTCTTAAGTTCTCAGAAACTGCAGTGTGAACTACTCTATTTTTTGGATAAAGCTGTGGGATAAAATATGTTATATACTGCAAAGAAGATGAAAAGTTGAGATTATCACCCATTATTTTCGTATATCTCTTTGCTGTTTCTCTTAAAGTTTACTTTTATGTTTCGTTCCAGTAATGACTTGTGTCATTGGAGCTTCCTACTTATTATGCTTGTTCATATCTTTTAAGACATTTTATTCTGAAACTCGTAAAGTATGTTCTTAATCAATCTTGATAATCAGAATTGGCTCCTATCTAACAACATAATTATTTTCAACCTTTTCATATGATCCCAATCATCCAATGCACACTCTCTTGTGAGTCTAGTGATTGTGATGGTCAGAGTTGAATGCTAATTATTTTGTGATTATGTTAATCATGTTGTGTTCACATCAACCCAGTATCTAATGAATATCCTAGATTATATTAGATATACTTAGAGTGGTATCTGGTTAGAATCTGCAATCCTGATGATAGTTTTAGATTAGGAAAACTTATAAAAAATTAGAAAGACTGTACATTAAGTACTAGGTTGAAGCTGCCAGTAGAAGTGTCACTTTATGTAGGAGACATGTCTAGAAATATACGATGTTCATTTCATTTATCCCCCTTTGTCCTGCTTAAATGAATTTTTTGCATTACCTTCCTGTGATTATTCATTTTGATACTAGTTTTTGTAGGTTCACAAATGTGTTGCAGCTGGAGGAAAAGTGCTCATTCCGACATTTTCTGTTGGAAGAGCTCAGGTATTCTCATAAAAATAACTGTTTGCTCTAATTCTTTTGACTGAATAGACTGAAGTTGGAAAGGTTGGATTTTCTATCTATTCTAGAGTACTAGACATGTTTTGTCTATGCTAAATGTTGGAAGTAGATATTTGACGTGTGCCGAATGCCGTGCTTTTCTGTCATAAAATCTTGTGCAGTTTGTAGTTTGCAAGTTTATTAATATATTCATCTTGTCTTCATAGAATTGTCTTCAAGTCACTTATGCCCTGATGCAACCGAAATATCCTTCATAGTATTATACCATTTAATATATGATTTGCAAAACAACACAATCTTGATGTATCTAAATACAAACGAAAGATAAGTATTTGTAAAATGCAAAATCCCCTAGAATTCCAGGGTTTCCTGAATTGAATTTTTTGACATTTATTTCAGAAAATTGTATAAATGATGTAAATCTCGACTAATATCCAGCATTGTAGAGTTAGCATGTGCTTTTTTTTTTTTTTTTTACTCTTACCTATTATCAAGCAGGAACTCTGTATATTGTTGGATGATTATTGGGAGCGCATGAATCTAAATATTCCTATTTACTTCTCATCAGGTTTGTTATATCTTCAGTCCTTTACTCTTTACTTCCATCATGTTATATCTAGTCAAAAGAACTTCATGAACAGAGAGATTTATTTCTCGATATAGTAATATGTAATTACTAGAAAGATTTTAATTGCTAAAATGGAAAAAAAACTTGCTTATAATATGCTAGCATTTTCAAATTTTTATGTTTGCTTTAAACTAGAGGAAGGGAGAGAGAATATAAAATTAGGACAATTATAATTTGAAGGACAAACCTTATGATGTCCAGAAAGTATGAAAAGGAACTTTTTCTTATGGTTTACGAACTAGTAGGCAAAACAGCTTAGAAATCAGCAACAGTAATAAGAGAATGTAGATTGTTGTTGTTACGCAATCTTGCATCCTCTTATGGAGCTTTAATTATTGTCCATTAAGCTTGGAAAGAAAGATTTTGCAGTATTTTCCCATTTTTAAGAGCCGAAGCTGACTGGCTCTTGACAAAGTCACTTAAAGATTATGAAAACAAGTCCAATTACCATCAATCATGTTCTGTCTAATCTCCTTTAACACAGTGAAATTTGTAAGATCCCAAGTTCCCTTGATATTAACATGACGGGCTTATCAATCCTCAACTAGCAGTCCAGCAACTTTCTCTAGTTTAAGCATTTATACTGATCTATACTAATTAGGAAGGTTTCCTTAAACATCGGTGATAACATAAAGCTTTGAGATCTCAACCACCAAAAAAAAAGTATGGTCAATCTTTTATTGTCTTCTAAAGTTGTCGAGTATCTATGGCTCACATCATTGTTTTAAGAATAGCTGAATAATATGGAATTGACGCTTCATTAATAATTAAATATTTATATGAATTTATATTTTGTAGCCATTTCAATTTGTATATGAGAACGAAATACATATATGAAAATACTGCAACTTCGAAGGATCTATTTTAGATTTATTTTACTCCATACTTGAATCATTTTTTTCAATGTGTCTAGAAATTTTCTTGGCTAGTATTCCTGGTTGGTTTTTTCAAAATTGTGAAGTTTGGTTATGGCATAGCTTTCCGCTGATGATTTTGATACGTATGCTTTCAGGTTTGACCATTCAAGCCAATATGTATTATAAAATGCTTATCAATTGGACCAGCCAAAGGATCAAAGAGACATATGCTACACGAAATGCATTTGATTTTAAAAATGGTAACTTTATCTCTTGATTCTTTGAGGATAGAAGTACCCCGCCCTTAATCATAAAATCTAGGTCTGTACTTGGCTTTTGTGCTCATCAGTTGGACCAGCTAAAGGATCGAAGAGATATAATGCTAAACAAAATGCATTTGATTTTAACAGTGGTAACTTTATCTATTGATTCTTTGAGGATAGAAGTAACCCTTCCTTAATCATAAAATCTAGGTTTGCACTTGGGTCTTGTGGTTATAATATCAGTTACTCTTTCTCTCTCTCTCTCTCTCTCAGACAAAAGAAAAAAAAAGGTGAAAGTTCAGCTTAAGTTCTCAGATTTTTGGTCCTTCTGAATCAACTGGCATCTATTGGTACTATATAGTTGTTTCATGCCATAATTTAAGCAAAGATTTATTATGTTGCCAAGGCTCCTTCGTCTCTACTGGAATCCCCCTTTAACTTATGTAAGAAGAGATAACACTTTGTGTTACGAATAGCTATTTTTGGCATTTATTTACTCTCGTTTTTCCCCGCGTACATACTCAGCAGTCGATGATGCTGATGATTTCCTAGATGTCAACTTGCTTAATATCACTAAACAACTTTTTTTTTCAAACATTAATCAGTTATCATTCAAGCTCGTTTTCAAACATTAGATAAATAATATTAGATTGAATTAAACACAGTTAAGTTTGATTTCCTAGCAAGTTTGAATTTGGAAGGGTTTGGAAGATCTAAAAGATAAGCTAAATTTGAATTGATCCGTTGTCATTCCAACTCGTTTTCAAGCATTAGATAAATAATATTAGATTGAACTGCAGAACGGTTAAGTTTGGTCAGCTTCATTACTCATTATGGTTGGGTTATTGCAGTTCACAGTTTTGATCGTTCCCAGTTAAATGCTCCTGGACCCTGTGTCCTCTTTGCCACACCTGGGATGATCAGTGGTGGATTTTCACTTGAAGTTTTTAAGCAGTGGGCTCCATCTGAGAAAAATCTTGTTACATTGCCCGGGTAATTCCTTGTTACTTTGTCAATTGATTGGACTTATTTTAAGTTATATATATGAAGTTTAGGTCTAAAAGTGGTAAATTATTCACACACTACCGTGAACTGTTTGATATAAATGTGTTAAAGGCTCCACTTAACATGTTTCGTGTATTAAGTCTTTAATTTAATTTAAAAGGAAGAATAATAGAAAGTCTCTAATTTTATTTATAAAGGAACATTAATGCAAGATCTTTCATTTAGCTTCCCATTATCTGTTTTATGTTTTTGATTGGTTTGAACATTCTTATATTAAAAGGTCTGTCAGATGATATCTGTCAATTTCATTCTACATCTCTGTTGTCATTAAAATGTGATGGAAAAACATTAGAGGCTTGTCTTTGACTTAATCATACTAATCAAGAAATAATTTGTTATAAGTGATGTTAGTTGTAGCTTTATAACTAAAGATGGCGATTGTTGGTTGCTAACTGCATGAAGTTCTGGTGTATAAATAATCACTTCTAATACATTAGGCAAACATGCATGTTACAGAGTTTATTTGACTGAATTTATATTGAAGGCAGCATATCCTACTAGTTTTGGTTATAAACTGACAGATATTTGTTCTGACTTAAGATAAGTTTTCGATGAAACATTAAGTATGATGTTTGCTTAAGCTGAATGTAGATCGAGTTAGCTTTGTGATACTGCCTCTAGAATTCATTTAAATAGTTTTTCATGCTTGGTTGTACTACTATTCTTTATTACCCGAGAATTTAGAGCTCATATGTGGATTTCATGCTTTATTTTGTTATTTCTTTATTAGGTATTGCGTGGCTGGTACCATAGGACATAGATTGATGTCTGGTAAACCGACCAAAATTGATCTGGATAAAGACACCCAAATTGACGTCCGATGCCAGGTTTATGTTCTGTTTCCTACCCGATTCAGTAAATTTTCAGCATTATCAAATTTGTCTTTCTTTTTATCTTCTGAGTTTTTAATCATATTTTCTTAATCCTTTCCCTTGGGTCCCTAATAAAATTAGCTTTAAAACCTGATCTAAAAATGCATAAAATATTCACTTAAAAGTCCAAAATTAAAGCTTCTCTATAATTGACTTGAAGTAATAATACTTCTTGTTATGCAATTACTGGATTTATTATTCACCTAGGATGACTAGATGCGCTGGCAGTGATTCAGATATTTATCTGAGCAGATGGTGCAAAGGTTTAGCAGGAAGAAAGAAAACCTAAGATTAACCAATGGTAGAGGAGCTGAGGCAGACAAAAAATTCAGATTGTTAGTCAAAATTTAAGTTGTACAGAATTTCAGAATCAACTAAAGGTTAGGGTAATTATAGAATTTTCTGGATAGCAACAGACTATGGTTTTAGAGGTCAGCTCTAATAGGCAGTTGCTAAGCTAAAGTTAAGATGATGATAGGATCTTAGGGTATGCAAATTTGTGAGAAAAGAGGCTTAGTTTTGGGGTGAAAACACACGCGTCTGAAGAATTAAGGGGCTCAATAAGCCAATCTCAACCAGATCTATCAGCCTGAAGCATGTAGTGCATAAAAGAGCTAGTGACTCCAAGCCCAAGATCTATCCCCTTATTATCTTCATCCTTCTTAAAACTCCCTCTTACGCCTGTGGCGTAGACCATGAAAAGAACAAAAGGCAGCCTAGCATCTACTAGCTCCCACTAGGCATAAGCGAAGTTCCTTCGCTCCTGCACACTCTCAACCCCATGAGCCAGGAGCATGAATTCCATTTCTTCTGTGAATGGAAGTTCTCTTGGAGATATATATATGTGATGTGTATTAAACTCAAGTTCCTTCAACTCAACTGTCAGAATAACCTATGATAACCATAGATATTGTGTTAGTGCCTTTATATATGCTTATACGTGGAAAAAGAAATCTAACATTCTAATGTTTATGCATTCTGGAGCTGATTCTCAAGCATCAAATGGGACTTAATAATCTCTCTCTCTCTCTCTCTGGACAAATGAAATGGCTGTGGCTCTGTTAACTTCTATCTTTCTACAGTTGTCCTGAATATATATTCTGTATTGCCAGATTCATCAGTTGTCTTTCAGTCCTCATACAGATGCCAAAGGGATTATGGATCTTGTCACATTTCTATCCCCTAAACATGTGATACTTGTACATGGCGAGAAGCCTAAGATGGCTTCTCTTAAAGGAAGAATTCAGTCCGAATTGGGAATTAAGTGTTACGATCCTGCAAATAATGAGACGGTATCCATTCCTTCAACTCATTATATGAAAGTAGATGCTACAAAGACATTTCTCCAGAGTTCATTGAATCCAAACTTCAAGTTCTTCAAATGCAGTTCTGGAGATGACTCTGAATCAGGTTCTAAAAATACAAAGGCCACGCCATGGCTACAGGTAAGTGATGAAAGGGTAAGTGAAGGGATCTTGGTTTTGGAGACAAATAAAAAGGCAAAGGTCCTACATCAGGATGAGCTTCTGCTCATGTTGGGGGAGAAAAGACACGGGGTTTCATTTGCATTCTGTTGCCCCGTACGTACAAAAAACTTAGACAAGGCAAAAGACACAGATCCTTTGTCAGAAAACAATGTGCATTGCGCTTCAGGCAAAAGCCCATGGCTCCACCTATTATATGCGGAACTTTCTCATGAAATCGTTGGGGTGAGTATCCAAGAGTTTGAGGAACATCTTCAAGTAGAGACATTCCATATCTCCAATTGTTTGAACAACACCTGTCCTTACAGAATCACCAATAGTTCTCAACATGTGCCAGAAGCAGTGTTCTTTTGCTGCATCTGGTCAGTAGCAGATGAGAAGCTTGCGTGGAAAATCATTTCTATCATGCAGAATCTTGAGTTGAGTGAAATTTAAAGGTCTTTTGTTAGCTAGGCTCTATATAGTAGGGTAGAGAACATTGTTCATTGTGTAATTTGATTGTCAGTTAATTTATGCAAGAACATTGCTACCAATTCATGGGTCGTTTAGAAAATAGGTTTTTTGGCTGCTCATCTTGTAGATTCTTCAAGTTTTGCTCCTAGGCATGGAAGTTAAAATTTTGACAGCTGAGACGCCTATGGTTATTACTTATTACAAGTTCAGAACAGCTTCAATGGCGTTTTTAAATATAGATAATTCTGCATATGTTATCTTAGCAAGCTGTATTGCAGGTACTGGTACGAGTCCTGGCAAAGCTGACGAGGAGGAGATTTTTCGGTAGAGAGCTTACAAGGATGAATCAAGATAGGTGCAAGGTAAAGATCTAAACTCTAAAGTCATGCTTGAGCAAAGATAGAACAAGACTAGAGTCAACCCATGTCTCTATTAACTTGGAGGATGAGTTAGGTTATTGATAGTACAAAGACATCAATGAAAACAGTTCTTGGCTTCGTGGCTAAGCAGAGGCCGGTGGTGGGGTTACTGTTAGTACTTAGTACCAGAATGTTCAAGCAACTCCCACGAGGGCACACTGGTTGCTTCCATTTCCAGGTTGAATAATAGGTGAGACTTGTGGATTCTCCATATTTTTTTTTTCTCTTTTACATCATGTGCCACTGTACGAATTTGTTTGGAAAAAACAAGTTGCTGCATTACAGTATTTAAAAAGAAAAAAAAAGACTTAATTTTTGGTAGTTTCTTGAAGTCAATATATATTTATTTTGGTGAATCTTCACAATTGGTTTATACACTTTGTTGGTAAATGTGTGTTTGATACGCTCAAATCTAGGTGCAAGTGTAATCATACTCTCATTAGGTGAATTTTGTCTTTGTGAAAGTCCAAATGCAGCCTTCAATAAAATTTGAAATTAACACATAACTTTACTTTAATTTTTAGCATGCTACTGTGACCTTAATGTTTTATTTTAAATACAAGGACAGCTAAAATAAGAAATCACAAACCTCTTTGTTTTTCTATACCAACAGTCTCTCAATATCATAATTATTTAAAAACTTTTCCTGTTGTATATATTTTTTTTCTTCTAAAATTGATGCCCTACTGTTCAAAATTTTGAGTTGCATGAGAAGCAAATTCTGTGTATTGGTTGTAGCATGCGAAAATTGTATAAGACGCAAGATCACAATAGGTAAAAATCGTGAATGCACAGTTTGTGACACCTCACTCTAAAGGTGATTATTATAGATATGTGATAACTTTCATACAGTAACCATTTTTGTAATAATGCATAATTTTCATTTTTTTGTCAAACGAAAAGTTTAATTGACTGTTAAACGACATAATAAGCGTTAATATTCCAACCATTGGGCACAAAATACATGAATAAAATTAAAAAGTACTAGTAATACATTAAACTTTAAAGAT
>JAYMTT010001148.1:0-10310 GCA_036898025.1 Hypseocharis bilobata
AGTGTCTAAGAAGCTTGGGTCTCAAGCTTGAAATAATCCCAATTGCCCCTCAAAAAGTACAAAACTTCTTTGGGGTACCCCCAATTTTAGGGGTTGCGTCGTAATTGCCCGGTGTGTGTGGGACATGTGCTTGGGGGTAATTATACAATGTGTGTGGTTAGGTGAAGTGGTATTAGTAAAATTTTGTAACTAAGTTTGGTAGGCTCCACTTATTGGATTTGCATCATCTAGGAGGATTGTAATGTCATTATGCTTCATATGGCATTTTGCATGAGTATTGTATTTACTCTCACTATAATAAATAGTGACATATTTGATGTTAGTAAATGGTTAGGATCTTATTCTTGTTTGGTAATGGTGAAATACAATGGGCAAAAAACTGAAGTATAGATGAATTGATAACGGAATTAGTCTCACTATGGAGTATGGATTAGTTCAATATCAACAGGACATGAAACCACGCCATAATATGTTGCATCCACTTGTACTTTTTGGTGCTTTGGGAAAAAAAAAATGAAAATTTTCTGACGCATAACGTCTATTACATGTGAAGAAAAGCGAGAAGCTTGAGGGGTCCAAAAGTTATAGTAATTATTTTGGCTACATAATATTGCACGATCTGTCAGCTTCTCTGGTCTTGTGGGTAATTAGAACTTATAAGCAAGAGGATTTGTTTTCAAGAAATACATACTTGAATTTTGAGCAATAAAGAAACGGCTGGTTACATATGGGAAGAAAGCCAAGAACAAAAGTTGGTATTCCACTTTGTTGATTGAGTTTATCAAACAGTTTTCAATACAAAAGATTTTCTAGGAGATTCAACCTAAATAGGATACCTCGGAAAAAGTAGGTTGATGTATTTTTGCAGGAACATATAATGCATCAGATGATTTATTTCTTTTCGTAATTGTATTATGTCATTGTTTATCTAAAGCATCAAAACTGCAAATTTGTTATTTTTTTCATCTGTACTTAGATTTCCATCCTGCCTGACGGAGTTTTCTAACATAGATAATGATTTGAATGGTTGCCCCTGTACTGTTCCTTGACATAAGTAATGTCAGACTATAGCATCGAGCTCTGGATTTTTGGTGCTGTGTGATTTACTTTCAAATGATGAAGCTTTCATAACCGAGTAACTTATCCTTATGGAATGTTTTTTATTTGATTTTTCAGTAATCCCAAGCTCCAGTCAATCCCAGCTCTAGCAAATGATCTTCAGATGATTTTCCAGTTCAGCTGGAGCTTAGAAAACAATAAGGAACGACAATTCCCACCCGAGGAAATGGGTCAAGAGGAAGGAGATAATTGCCTTGAGTTGAACACAAACGTTCCTGTTTTAGATCAAGATCTCAATTGTCTTCCTTACCCACTCGCTGCACCAGAATTCTCTGAAAATCAACAAAGTGATCAAAGTGCACCAGGTTTGATCTCGGAACTTTCCGTTTTCTAATAACTACTTGAACAAAATTTTACTAGAATAAATTTTTTTGGGTCTTGTAAACAAGCTAGAGAGGTGATTTCAAAATTGTGTTACAAATGAGTGCTAAAATTAAACTTGATTTAAATAATTGCAGGCACAAGAGTGAGAAAGAGGGCAGCTTCTGCAGATATAGCTAAAATATCTGCAGAAGATCTTGTTAAGTACTTCGATCTCCCAATTGGGGAAGCTTCAAAAAAATTGAAAGTTGGAGTCACAGTACTAAAGCGGAAGTGCAGGGAATTTGGTATTCTTCGATGGCCACATAGGAAGATCAAATCCCTAGACACCCTCATTCAGAATCTTCAGGTCCTTTTCCTCTCTTCTTTCTCCTCTTTCTCTTTGTTAGACTTCAACTGCACTAAGTATTTCGTGATTGTCTCTGTAAGTCGGGTCAAATTCTATGTTTGTTGACATTTATATTTAAATTTAACAGACCTTCCATGCTAATAAAACAAAACATTACGAAACGTATTAACTACAAATTAAAATGTCATCAAGGTTATGTTTGTATATTTTGACATGCACACACACACACAATGCATGGCTTTTACGGTGATGTCTTTACAGGAAGAGGCGCAGAAGCAACAGCAGGAGAACGAGGCTGCAGCTATTGCGGTGGCAAAGAGGCAGAGTCTGTTGGAGAATGAAAAGGCAAGTATAGAGAGGAAACCGTTAACAGAGATACAGAGTGAGACCAAAAGGTTCAGGCAGGATGTCTTTAAGAGAAGGCATAGAGCTAGAGCTATCCAGAACCAGGGCCAATCTACCTCCCCCACTCATCATCAGTGAAGATAGATTATACTTTATAGACCAATAGAACCAAAACTTTTGAAAATTATAAATTCACCGATATTTTCCTTTTGTGTAGTTTTGCTTCTAATGGCGATATTGTGGCCCTCGCAAATCGCTTCTGTGTTTTGTTTGACCTTCGGGGGCCCAGTCGCTATTATATCCATTGTGACAATTTGGGGTTATGAGGTGATGTCATCTGGCTAAACTTGCTTAATGTGCCGGTGCTTTCATGTTGAAATAAAAATGAAACGGGCTTGCCTAAGGTAAGCAGACCCTTTATATGAACTTTGTCCTTCTTTTTTATTTTGGATAGACATTAAGCATATTTTGCAAAACCAGGCTACTAGATGCGACTACAATTCAAATCAGAAGAGATGATGATTCCTTTAAATGTCAAACCTAAACTTCTTGCTTATTCGATTGGCTCTCTTTTTTCTCTCTCTTGCCATGTTTTTTTGCCTTACTACAGGAAAAGGCACTAAAATTGATTGTTTGGTTGAAGATTTTGCAATGGTGGTGCTTTTATGTTGACCCTTATGTTTAGTCACTTGCATTGACAAAGCGAAAAAGTGCACCAATATGAGGTCAAGTGTGAGGGATTGGTCCACGTCAATTGGAATTTCTCATATTATTGAGTTTCTTTGTAGATTACCACCTTCGACCCTTGATTTTTCTTGGCTTCTCATGAATCATGAGTGGAGTTCTTGAATTGGTATGATCATGGAAGATGGATGCACTGTTACCATGCAACCACACCATTCGGAACGGCACCAAGCTGAGGTATGTCCTTTGACAAAAGATCAAGGTTCTCTTATAGACTTTTAGTGTTTGATGTTTTCTGCATTTTGCTGAATGACTTTTTTTGTCTAATTGACCTTTTCCCCCTACTAATTACGCAAATGCTACTACACTTGAGCGAAAAGTTTGAGCTTTCTCTGTATTAGCTTTGACTAAATGGTACATTTAGCATTTACTTGTTATTTTTATTAATTCTTGAATCATGCAGGCAGATTTGCATATTCATTAACATGGGCTTTTTGCTGATAGAGCTTCACTTTTTACCAAAAAAAAAAAGAACAAGAAAATTAAGATCATTATATGCGAAAACTCATAGTATTTGTTAGTCATGGTGGCTTAGACTTGTATATATATATACACACACACACACATATATTATTTTTTTTTTGGTAAGGGCATAGACTTGTATTGATGTTCTTCCTTGTCAATGGAATAATATAAAAAAAAAAGGGTTAAATTATCCGGGACCCCTTGGACTTATCAGAGACTCTGAAATCAGCCCCTAGACTTTTTTTTATAATTGTTTTAACCCTTATACAAGTTTTATCCTTTGAATTTGGCCCCTCTAGTGTACGGATGATAGAAATGACCGGATTATTTGCTGAGGTGGCTTCCTAATACAATGAAATACTTTCGTGCCCTTTCTTAACTATATTGCTACTATACCCTCCCTTCATTCCTTTTTTTTTTCTTTTTTCAATTGCAGAAACTTTTGTTTTATTATATTTTTAATCATCTTTGCTAAACCTTATGAATGTATTTGTAAATTTAGCTAAACAAGGACGAAAATATCTTTTTAATATATTAGAAGTCATTTTGGTAAGTAGTCCAGTTATTTCTTCTGTCTGTACATAAGAAGAACTAAATTCAAAGGTTAAAACTAGTTCAAGAGTTCAAACAATAAAACAAAAAGCTTTTTGGTACCCGAACTTTGGGAGAATCTTTTTAAAAAAAATAAAAATGAATTTTAATTATTTATCATTATGCCATTTGACCAAACGACAGATAGTCAAAATTAACACCGTTGAGACGGATTTAGACTGAAGTAGACGACGAGACTATAATTTGTATAATTTTTCAAAGTTTGGATACTAAAAGAGGATTTCACGAATTCTATGTACTAAAAGAAAACTTGTGCCAAAGTTCATATACCAAAAAAGTAAAAAAAAAACTTAAAAAAAGAAGTCCAAGAGCTTACTTCAAATTCTCTAAAAGTCCAAGGGTCCTCAACCAATTAACCCCTAAATGGATGTTTGTATACGAAAAAAATGGTACATCAATCGCACTAGTGATATTAGAATAATTTATTTATTTTAATTCTATTTGGTATTACTACTCCCACCGTCCCAAATTGACTGTCTCCTTTGACTTTGCACGATTTTTAAGACAAATTTATTTTTTGCTAAAACTTTCCAAAATACCCTTGCACCTGTACATGACATTCAAAATCAGCTTATCACCTGTACATGACATTCAAAATTGGGACCTGTACAGTATTCAAAATCTGGCACCAAAATCTGGCGCCAAATCAAATTTCACTTCAAATAGTTTACATTTAAATTCAAAATTTTAGACTATAAACACATCAACTCTCACTTGTTCTCTCTCTCTCTCTCTCTCTTGTTTTTCTGTTCCTTTCTTTTCTTCAAATCTGCCCAGAGTCCCATTAACCTTCATCTTCAAAATCTGTCCCAACAAACAGTGCTTATCTTCTAAATCTGTCCCAACAAACAGTGCTCTCTCTTTCACTTGCCTTCTTTCCTATTTCTTCAAAGCTGTCCCAGCAACCTACATCAACTTCTTCCAACAGCTTGTTTCTCAAACCAGTCCTTACTTGAGTCAAATCTGTCCAATTTTTTTCTTCATTCTCTACCTTTGCAAAAGAACATGAATTCACCATCCAGTTCCAGCAATCCTAAGAGTGAAAAGAAATTAACCAATCAAGAGAGGCATGCGATATTTGACACTCTGCTAAGAGAGAGTGTAAATGGAAAGTTAAAAAGGGGCTCTATTCTTAACACTGCAAAATCATTTCATGTTTCCAGCAGAACAATATCCAGAATTTGGAAGCAAGGATATGATTTTGTAGTTAATGGGTCAATTGTTGATCTTTCATCTAAAATGGCAGGAAGAGTAGGAAGGAAAAAAGTGCAAATTGATGCAAATCAAGTGGTAGCAATTCCATTACGTCGTCGCACAAATATCAGATCATTAGCAAATGCAGTAAACATGTCAAAGTCTACAATACACAGGAGGATTAAAGAAGGTGCAATGCGGCCACATTCTAATGCAATGAAGCCCTATCTAACAGAAGCTAACAAAAAGGCCAGGTTAGAATTCTGTTTGTCTATGTTGAATCCTACAAATTCTGAAAATGTGATGGTTTTCAATAACATGTACAATGTCATACACATTGATGAAAAGTGGTTTTATATGACTAAAGAGTCAGAAAAATATTACCTTCTCCCAAGTGAGGAGGAGCCATATCGGACATGTAAAAGTAAGAATTTTATTACCAAGATTATGTTCTTGGCTGCTGTTGCTCGTCCCCGATTTGACTCAAATGGAAATGAAGAATTCTCTGGAAAAATAGGCATTTTTCCTTTCACTTACAAGGAACCTGCAAAGAGAAATAGTAAAAATAGAGAAGCTGGAACAATGGAAACTAAACCAATAATGTCAGTCACAAAAGAAGTCAGTAAATCATGGATGATTGAGAAAGTTCTGCCAGCAACCAAGTCCAAGTGGCCTAGGTCTGATTCATGCACAATATTCATTCAACAAGACAATGCAAAACCCCATATTGATCCTAATGATCCTGACTTCGTTGAAGCTGCATCTAAAGATGGGTTTGACATTCAACTATACTTTCAACCTCCTAATAGTCCAGATTTAAATGTCTTAGACCTTGGTTTTTTTCGGGCAATTCAGTCACTACAACATACAAAAGCTCCAAAAACAATTGATGACCTAGTTGAGGCAGTGGAGAAATCCTTTGAAGAGTTGTCAGCACAAGCACTTGACAATGTTTTTTTAACACTACAATCATGCATGTTAGAGGTGATGAAAGCTAAAGGAGGCAACAATTACAAGCTGCCACACATGGGAAAAAACAGGTTGGAAGGAGAAGGAAATCTGCCACGACAGCTTACATGTGAAAAAAGTCTAGTAGATGAAGTGCTTCACCATCTACATCAATGAAAGATCAATGACTAAGTATAATGTAAAACATGTTCATATTTTTTTGTCACTCCCATGTTCTTTTTTGTTTGTTTATAGTACATCAACTACTAGCCTTACAAGGTGGGAGAAAAACAAACTACTATGATGATATGTAAATGCACAAAACAGTTTTTGTATCTTCATGGTTTTAGTGTATCAAATTGATGAAAGCCAATTTTGCAAGTGTTCCTAATTTTGCAGAACCATTCCCACTTAAGGAATTGACAGCCTCTTTATGAGCCTTTAAAACCAACTGTGTTGCACTGATAGTTGAAAGAAGCGAGAAGCATATATAAGAGAGCAATGGGGTGAGCATGTTTTGAGTTACCAAGAATGAAAATCATTAAAGAAGGCATTATAAAATATGACAAATGCCACAAAAGCTACATCATTTTATTCTTATTGAATAATAGGAAATTAGAATCAAATACTACTACTAATTTTCTACAGCCCAATTTTCTGCAACATAACAGATCCCCTCTCTCTCTCTCTCATTTATGCTACAATGGTTACTACCAAAGAATTTTGCTCATCAGACCTAGTAGCAGAACACAGAGGAGATCATGATTTGCATGATTTGGATGATGATGATAAGTTCCATGACATAAGATAATTTATTTGCAAAAGCAGTGTTGTAGGTTGTAATCTAGAGGCATTAAAATGATGAAATAGCAATTGGGTAAACAAAGGAAGTGAAAAGACAGAACAAGCGAGAAATTAAACATGCAGAAGCAAACCTTAATGTTGTCATCACTACTAAAACCATCAAGCTGATTAAGCAATTCTAACATAGTTCGCTGCACCTCCCTATCTCCACTCACTTCACTGCGATGAGAACACAGAAAAATTTAGTCAGTAAGACTACTCAGACATGCAATTACCTCAGTAACTCAAACCTAAACCCACATTATTACATGTACATTTAAATAAGTGTGATAACTCATGAAATAGATAAGGCTATGACATACCTATCAAAACGCTTTGTGCCAATAGCATCAATTTCATCTATAAAGATAATGCAGGGGGATTTTTCTTTAGCAAGCTGGAAGGCATCACGAACAAGTTTTGCTCCATCCCCAATGAACATCTATAAGCATTTAAGTTCAATCAAGTAAATAGAACATCGCAAAAACTATACATTGATTGCTGTATAATATCAGAAACTAGTCAGAAGAAAAAAATTAAAAACTATAAGAAGTCACCGCATGCATTTCCAAGTAAAGGGCCATTAGAAATAACCATATTCAAAGTATAACAAGCGCACAAATACCTGAACGAGTTGAGGGCCCGCTAGCTTTAGAAAAGTGGCATTTGTCTGAGCTGCGCAAGCACGAGCCATTAAGGTTTTCCCAGTCCCAGGAGGTCCATATAGAAGCACTCCTTTAGGCGGACGAATTCCTAATTTCTGAAATCGTTCTCTGTGTGTCATGGGCAAAACTATGGCCTCAACTAGTTCTTGGATCTGGAGCAAATAATAATTAAATTAGCTATACATATTTTTTATATAATACAGCAATCAATCCTCTGGCAGGATCAGAAACTTGCCTGCTTCTCTAGCCCCCCAATATCATTGTAGTCCTCAGTCGGTTTTTCATCAACCTCCATAGCTTTTACACGAGAATCATACTCAGATGGCAAGGTGTCTAAAATCAAGTAACTATCTTTATTCACCCCAACCAGGTCACCAGGCTTCAACTTATCAGGATCAACAAGCCCAACAACAGGCAGAAATATTGTCTGCAGTCACAATGAGATATGACAAAGTTACTAACCTTCAAAAGTTAAAGACAAAGTAATTTCAGTTTAATCTGACCTAGGTTTGGACTTTGATGACCCAAAAATAGAAAAAGTAACTAGCAACAATACTAATTTCCAGATAAATACCAAATAAAAAATGGCAAAGCTAAACAAAGAACTGCGTACAAACACTCAATCTCTGCCTCGACCTAATTCTATAAAAGAATAGCAAGTGCTTCTATGGGATCCCTAAATCGTGAAAACATGGATAAATCCATCTTATTTGAAGTTAGAACTCATCTACTTAGAATTTAAGAAGCCCTAAGACAGAGCCATGCTCAATATTTCAACCTAAGTACATAAACAATTATTGCTAGCTCTGGTTGTAGAACTACATTATCAGTATTTCAAAGGTTTTTAAGTAGAAAACAAGAGTGATGAGATATTTCCATCAGATTTTAAGGCTTCTAATTGAAATTTCTGTCAAGTTACATAGGCTCCAAACTAAACATAAATAGAATAAATTCATTTGACACAATCAACCAAATAATCATGGATGATCAACCAAAATATATTTCATACTTTATGGGGTTCAAATAATATAAAATGAAATTATGGATATAGCATATATAATATAACCCAGAGGACAAAGAAAAGATAGAATAAATTCAGATTGCTAACGATGCAGTTTACTCTACTGTATCAAAGAATAGATATGTATATATATATATATGCTAGTTTACCTGGCGCGTAGATGTTTTCAGCACAACACATTTTCCCTTCCTTTGGGAGTCCAGATCAATATTTGCACCATCTTCCTCAGCCTCATCTTCTGGGTTCATTTCCAGAATCTTCACACATCAAAAAATAGCAGTTAAGTGCAAAATACATAAAAAATAAAAATAAAATTAGAAACTTGACTCAAACAATCATGTTCAATCGACATCCAAAACCAGCACTCACTGATGTCACAAAACAAGCACTCACTGTCTCTCATAGACGTCACACCAAATAGCCACATCAAAATCATAACTTGCACATATAAGGATATATTTTTTGAAAAAGAGAAAGAAAGACAACCCTCACATTTCCAATTATAAGATTCATTTGTTACCAGTCCACCCCATCCAGCCACTCGCCACAAAGAACATTAGGGTTTATCCCTCTCAAGTCTAAAGACATATCAGGCATTTGGTACGATTCAAAATGTATCCAAGCTAAAGATGCACACAATTCCCCTTCCCCTAATAGGAATTTCCGAACAATGCCTCTTTTTCTCAATATAGACCTAAGCTGTGGGATTGGGAACACTCAAAGTAAATCTATGCCCTAGTTTTTGCTTAGCTTCGGCAGTTCTATATCCCTAACACTAAACCTCTTAATAACAAATGACAATTTAGTTGATGATAAATAAATAAATCTAAATGGTTTAAGATAGAAAAAAACCTCAACAATGTTGCCAACCAGGTAGGGCAATTGCTTATTAAGTTTAATCTTTTCCTGGTTCTCCTTTATTTTCTCCTTGTATGAATCCAGCTCCAGATTTGCTCTCTGCAATTCTTCCTGCAACAACAACAACAACAACAATCGAAAATCAGAAACAAAAAAATACTACAAATTATCATAAAATCATACAAATATCCGAAATTTGAAGACCTTGAGGATTCGAATCTCGTTATCGAGAAGGCGAGAAGCTCTGACGATATCTTCCGTCGTCATCGATGCGAGCTGGTCGTCCTCGAAGTTGTCCTCCGCCATGGGCGTTGCCATCTCTGATCAAAGTATCAGTTTCAGTGGAACATTTGACTGTGAGAAATCGACCGTGTACCGATTTGGACTGCTTTTTAGAGAGAAACACGAAGAAGAAATAAGGGGAGAGAGAGAGTATTCTTCTTGGTAAAGCTAGCATCTCTAGGACTCTGGGCCTCTGGGCCTGTAACTGGGCTTTTTTAGCGGACAATGGGCTGGGAGAGTCCCGATTGGGTAATTTCTTGAAAAAAAAAATCGGATTTATCTAGTGCGTATTTGAGATTTCATGTTAGTTTTCACCGTTTACTGTTTTTGCATCAAATCAGAGTTCTGAAGAAAAAAAATTGAATTCGACGTGTTTAGTAACCTTTCAAAACAGAGTGTTGACAAAACTCCGTTTTGATTGATTTATCTAAATACAAAATTCTGATTAATAAAACTCGGTTATGAATCAAAATTCTGTTTTAACATATATGTTCTCAGACACACTCTTATTTAAAATATTCCTACCTGCATATATTAGAGATGC
>JAYMTT010001149.1:0-10309 GCA_036898025.1 Hypseocharis bilobata
CCCGCGTTCCTAGTACAGTAGCTATAGAGGAAGTAAAGGTAGGGCATTGAACATGGGATTTTAAGTACTATTGATGCTATTACTGCCATTCTTGTTTGCGCGTAGAGTTACTGGTTGCAATCTTCCCACCAAGGGGGGATGCAAGTTTTTATTTATTTATGAAGTAAATTTGCTGAATGGGTCATTCTCTTTAGGAACTTGTCTCTGTATTTTTGTCTTCTTTTTTGTTCTTTTTTTCTTGTGGGTATAGCTCTAGTTCCGTCAATTTACTCAGTAAATTTGTTATGGTTTTTCCTGAAGTGGGTTTTAACAAATTGGCACAAAATAGTTTTGGACACTGTTGATTGTTGTTGACCTGGCTTATGTGTACTCAATTATTTGTCAAGCCAGGTTTTAAATCAGCAACAGAAGTAGGCATGTAGTTTCTATTCTCTAGTACTTTCCTTGGCAGGTGTGATATTATTAAGAACATGGATCTTGCATGATTTTGGCAAGCTTGAGACTGTCTTTTTTTTCTCCCCTTTCTATCTGGTTGGTTTTATTCTGGACATTGAAGTAATAGCTTACTCCTGATTTACTTAGTTTAGACGGGGGTTTCATGTTTAATCTCTCTCTCTCTCTCATTTGTTTGGTAGTTGCTCTCATAGTTGATTATTTCCTTGTTGCCTCATGTTGTAAGTTCTTAGTTTTGGTGTTTGAGTGCCAAATCACCCTACATCCATGCATGTCTACCCTCTCTTGATTAGTTTCTCTTTCTGCTATAGCATCAAGTTTTGCATTGATGATTAGCCTTGTTATTGCTCTATGTAAGCCCTGCTAACCATGTTGTCTTTGTTGCCGAGTACAAATTTGATAAATGGTTAGTTTGTGTTTTTATGAGATCAAAATGACTAGTTTTGTGAAATATGTTTCAAGTTTTGAAAGAAAGTAACTGTATAAACAAACTAATAGTTTGTTCTTTTTAACTGCATGCAACCTTTCCTTGATTTACTACATATTTCTAGATAGGCTATTCAAAATACGTTAAAAATTGAGCGCTAAATGAATTACATTTGATACTTGGAGGCGTTGATAAAAATGTCTGGATTTTGTGTTTGCTTGGAAGGTTTTAGGAGTTTGTGGTCATGATGCCGGAGGTAGCATATGCTTTCCTTTAGCTCAAACTTTGCAGTAACATATACCACCGTTTCTGTCCGATAGTTCTCTTTATATGATTGCTCTGTACGTCCATGCAATTGTGCTCTAGAGTAAATGCTATGCATAGTTGCCAAAGAATCAGAGACGACCAGAAAAGGCTTATGTTAGGATTCTGCAGAGCTGATCTTGAGGGTATTAGCCTTATGGTCTGTTTCGTAAAGGATATATTTGGAGTAAGGTCTTGTGGAGTGTTACTTTGTGGGACTATTGAGATTACAGAAGCTCGGCAGTTCTTGTTGAATTAACCATTTATAGTTTCTTTCATGGATTGTTGTCAGGATGCTTTTTCCATAATGAGTTGGTAAGTTTCAAATCAACAGGAATTGGCTTCAAAACTTGTTTGCTGACTAATCATTACTTTTATGTTTTATGTGATATTTCTTGGGAGCAGGGTTTCTGTTGAAGTGAATATACAGTGCAATTAATAAGCATCATTAATCTTCGACAAAAATACTTGATCTTGGATAAGGTTGTCTTTTATGTGATGGAGAGAAGATCCTACAATTTCGCTTACTTATTCTTTGTGCCTTATAGCTTGATCAATAGATTGGTTACCAGACTGACCTTTGAAACCTGGTTATTTGAGTATTTATCCTTTCCTGTAAGAAAGTAGTTCTAGTGCTCTAATGGCATTCGAAATTGAAATATTAAGGAAATTGTTTTCAATTTATGCCAGGAATATAGTGGCCGCCTTCATTTTATACCTCATTACTTAGTTGCTATTGCATATACTTGTAAATTTATTAGTCTTTTGGTTATAATTTTAGATTATGTGCGCAGAAATGTAAATTATAAGTTATTGTCTTGAACCAGTATCCCCCAATAAAGAAATAAAAGTTCTTCTTCGTAAATTCTTTTTAGCTATTCATTGCATATATATATGTTTGATCCGGAACATTTTCTAATAGATTTGTTCAGATGTTTTTAGTTAAGAATTCAAAATTTTCTCTCATACTTCATTTTTTATGTTGTTAGTAAAAGTTATAGCGTCCTTCTGCAGGCTGCTGCAGCAAAAGGAGAAGCACCTCCAGGACTACCTCTGAAAGGGGCCGGTCAGGATTCATCAGATGCACAACCAAGGGTGATACTTCATTAAAAGTTGGAATTTTTCTATTTTCATTGTTAGTGTGGGATGTTGTGTCCGAAAAGTTTCTCTTATTTTGACAGGGAAATGGTTGTACTCCCAAGGCCAGTGATGCCTTGTCTGGTGAACTTTGGGAGGTAAAGAAAGAGCGGATACGCAAAGCTTCGGTGTATGGAAAATTACCTGGTTGGGACTTGCGCTCTGTGAGTTCTACTCTTTCCTTTGAACTTTCTGCTGATTGAACATCTTGTTTTCTTATTACTGTAGCGATTCTGATGCTCTGTTGATCATAGTTATTGGATTTAACAGTCACAAGACAGCTGTTATTTTGATTTTCTATCGTCATCTCGTTACTGACTGTCAACAGGAGATGTGCTTTTACATTTAAGTTGTCATATCCTGTAGCCAGGTTATGGTAACAATGTGAAGCTAACATCTCTCTTGTGGTTCGATTAAATAGTTCTCTGTACAAATGTTAATGTCTAGTTCAAGCACAAAATTATCTATTGCATGGCCAATAACAAAGCACTCCCTAGTGCATTTACAAAAACATCATTTAGTTTCTTTTGATATTCCTTGATTGTATACTTTTGTATTCACATTGGCACTCTTTTAATGGGGATGTATATTCAGCTAGACAGCTATTATGGAAATGCGACACTTTTTGGATATTTTCAAAGGGAAGTAAATGTTAATTGTCAAAGTATGAATTAAATTCTTGATTTATATATTGCAATAGTGTCTGACATATATTCTTTGTTATTATGAGTATTCTGTAATACTCTTCGGAATCCATTGTCAACAATTTTTTATTTGTTATTCTGCAGTATTAACATAATGCTTACTTTCTTCCCTTCTAGATTATTGTGAAGAGTGGTGACGATTGCAGGCAGGAACATCTTGCTGTGCAACTTATTTCTCACTTTTATGGTAAGTGCCTTAATTGTGATCATTATGATTTTCTTTGTGTTGAGGATATTTATGCTGTTTCTTCATGTTCTATTTTCTTTGTAAGAGTCCCTTTTGAAGAGTCAAATTTATTTTCGCTTTTCAATCAATTTTTTGAAGAATCTGCATTGACATGTTATTGTGCAGTGTTAAAGTGCATGTAGTTAGCCCCTAACTCAAACTAGAATGAACGAGTGACGTAATGGGAGGAAGAGCCTGATTATCTATTTATCTTTTCTTTTCTTTTTTTCCCATAACTACTAAGAAATTACATGCTTTGACATAGGTGCTGGATATTCAAGTCAAACAAGACATATAGTTAAGAAGTTATGTAATCTTTAATTTTTAATCTGATCAATAAGCATTGAATCTTCCCTTCTGTGTTATTTAAGTTTACTTCCAATTGTTGGAGTGCACAACAACTGACTCTTTCTACATTTTTTGAGAGGTGAGATTACGAGGAATATATATACTTTATTTGTTAGTTTAGATTGCCTTGAAATTGCCATTATGAACTAACTCGGTTCAGTTGTTTATTGTTGAATCTTAATTCTTGCAATGTTTGTTGTATCTTACTGTACTCGGTTATAATGCCTGATTATTCCATGGAACTGGTTCTCGTCACAATATTGCTTCTCCATTTGTTGAAGCTTACAATCATTGGGTTCGATTGGCAGATATATTCCAAGAAGCTGGTCTTCCACTCTGGTTGCGTCCTTATGAAGTTTTAGTTACTTCTTCTTACACGGCTCTCATTGAAACGATTCCAGATACGGTAATTTTGTGTATTTGTGCCTCCTATGTGAAATGAAAATGGAAAGTTATTTCAAACTTTTTTTAAATGTCTTCATTTATTGCAGGCTTCGCTTCATTCTATCAAAAGTAGATATCCTAACATCACAAGTTTACGAGAATTCTTTGTTGCCAAGTATGAAGAAAATTCTCCAACTTTTAAGCTTGCCCAGGTAATTGACAGTGCAAAAATAAAGTTTTTATTTTTATTAGTATTATTACTTTGTTCCACTGCTGGGGGTGGGAGGTTACCAGAGGAGAGTACTTGGCTTTGAGTTTGTTCATTCCTGTATCTCATTGACTTGGTAGAGCTATTGTTGGTGGATATGCGTCTTTCTTTGGGGCAGTGAGGGAAGACTGAACAAAGAAAAAGGAAATGCCATGATGAGGCTCCATTGGAGATAATCTTCAGATATTATTTGAAAACTATTCTTTTCCTGATTTTTCTATCAAGTAATATTTAATTTTTGTGATCTAGATACATTGTTTCTTTGATGAGTAAAGAAAATGTGTTAAATAGGACAAACAAATTTAAGGAAGAAATAGATTTTGAATAGGCATCACATTTTCAATCCCATATTTTTGCTTCAGCATCCTTTTCCATGTGTCTGGAGAAATTCATAAATATACTCATTTTTGTTTATTTCTTAGTTTTTATTACTCGGAAGCCCATATTCAAGGTTGAAGTAGTGCTGACAGTTAAAATCACTGGATTGAGCTTATCACCTTTCTTTTTCTATACTATGAATTTTGATTTCATTTAACAGTGGAGTTAGATAAAAAGTTCGTCTGGGAATTATCCTAATTATCTGTATTATTTACGCTGTTGTGAAGAGAGATTGCATCTAGATATGGGATTCGATATATATCTACACACGCGTGCGCGCTTGCATGCAGATACATATTTTATTTCTAATAGATGAGTTATGTGAGAAATAGATCAATCCAGCATAGGAAAGCAGTAAGCCATTAAGCGGTGAAAAAACTTCTAGTTGTTGTTGAAGCAGGGTTTGTCCATTTCCTTGAAGTCTTTAGGAGCCATACTTTACATAATGTCCTCTCGTGTTACTGAAATTTTCTGTTATAGAAGCTTGATCTTCTTCATCCTGTTGTTCAATGGACACTGGACTGTGGATAGAGAGCTATAGATTTGTAAGCCTTTTCTGTTTCTGTTTTTCTGGTTTTTGGAGTATATTGATGATCCAGCTTTTAACATTATCTTTATTTGGACGCTATGGATAAACTAGAGATAAAGATTTATATAGCCAAATAGTTGTTCAATGTGGTTGTGCTTCTACGTTAGTATGGAGCCTGTGGTTTTATAGGTATAATCTCGTTGCTTGAAGGTACCCAGTTTCATTTGCATCAGTTGAAGCACGTGATCTTGAAATATTCTTTTGGGTGATTTGTATCTAGAAAACAGTCTTTCTTCTCCTTTGTGTACTTTTCAGATCATGGATTTTTTTTTTTTAATTCATGAGATTTTAGATGTGATTGAGGTTTTGTGGTATGGGCTTCCCATACATTTAGTCTGTGCCTCTTATTTTGTTTAGGATTATGTGAATTTCTTTTGCTTGTCCAGAAAAAAAAAATGGAGAAGAATGAAAAGTATTTGTAGACAAATACAACAAGTTCTTGCCCTATGGTGGTGAAAAATACCATTTCGGAACCGTGTGGGTTTGAACCCTTTTCTTCTCCCAAAAATAAAACAACAAAAATCTACCGTCCTAGAGAGAACATTATTTCAGTTCTTGAGGTCCACCCATATGATTAGTTGTCACCCATATTGATTTTTGTTCTTAGTTTTTCAAATTAAATCTTGTCCAGTGACTTCCAAAATTTTGATTACTTCATTGTAATTTTCTTTTTGTATTGCAGAGAAACTTTGTTGAAAGCATGGCTGGATATTCCTTGGTGTGCTACCTTCTACAGGTCTCTCTCTCTCTCTCTCTCTCACACACACACACACACACACACACACACACACACCCCCCGTGTGCACACATGCGTCCCTACCACACTTGTAATCAGCACAGCCGCATGGGGTTTGTTTAATGTATCAATGGCCTCGTAGCAAATTAACTGTATGATCGATGCCAATTTCTGAAATTTTGTTGTTACGTGGCTTCCTGTCACTTAAATCTGCTGGGCTCTTTATTGTTACAGGATTTATTGTTCGAAGATATTAGGACGGCTAAAAATGGCTTATTTTGATTTTCTATTTTTGCTCCTTTGATGTGGAATAAACTTTTTCTATATTTCTGTGGTGTAATAAGTTCATTCCTCGCAACGATGTATCATGCATATAGTCTACAATGATGTTTAGGTATCAGAATGGGTCTGTATCAGCAATGTATACTACGAGTATGTAATATGCGTATACTATCCATGCATGCGAAGAATTTCTGACTTCTTGTCCCGCCTTTGACTGGTCAAGAGTGGTAGGAAAGAAAGAATACTTGATTCTTGTCTCTGCCTCTGAGTCAGAGTTGCCTCTGATTGAGTTGAGTGGTGGGTATGGCCAAATATGGATCTTGAATATTGAAACTTCAAGATTTTCATTTATAGTTTCTCCAGTCAAAGACAGTGTTACTAAATTGGTATCTTTGTCAGAAGCAAGACTTAAAAGAATCAAGATTGCTTTAGGACTGTTAGATGAGAATAATTCATGAGTTTACCCTACTATATATTTGTCTTATTTACTGTCTCAGTATCATACTGTGTGCATTAAGATAACTGTTGATCAATGCTTCTCAATTTTCCTTGAGTTTGTATCCTTCCCAGTTACATTTGTTGGTCAGGAATCTATTTTCGGTAAACCAGTTTTTCTTGCTGCTGCTGGCAGAAAACATTTATGCGTCCCTGAAATACACTGAGCATAGCTGCATAATATATATGTAAATAACTTCTGTACTTCTTTTGTCCCAAGTAGCTCTTGATCATGACCCTCTGAGACATATAGAGGGACTCTATCATATACTTCCATTTCCATTGCACCTTCCTTAAAGCAATTCACATGAGCAATTTGAGATGATTGATCTTTTCCTCACGGGTATACTTTTGCCATAAGAATTACCTTGCCTCTGATGAATTTTTTTCCGTTACTAAATGTTTGTCATGTGGGCACTATAGTTGATATTGCCAACATACTGGCAATGTTTTTGGATCATAAGAAATCGATGCAACCTTGATACTAGGGTTCAGAGGAGCCAAGGGAGGGAACAAAAACTCCCAATCTAGGGTTAAGATAAAGGAAAGAAAAGGAAAAACAAGAAGAAATAGGTAGAAGGAAGCAAAGAAGGCTCCGATAATTTCATTTTATCCAAATTTCTCAGCAGCCCTAGTTGTAGCTTTTTTATTGGCTTCTTTACTGACCCTAATTGCATAAAATGCACTTAAGTGCTGCCTCATCTTTGATATGTGGATCACACATGATATATCTGGTTTTTTGGCCTAAATGGGATTCTAAAGCATTTGCTGTGGGTAGATTGCTTCATGAGCTGGTTATTGTTGTCTAGGTGAAGGATCGGCACAATGGAAACCTCTTAATGGATGAAGAAGGTCATATCATACATATTGATTTTGGCTTCATGCTCTCTAATTCGCCTGGGGGTGTGAATTTCGAGAGTGCTCCGTTCAAGTTAACCCGTGAACTTCTTGAGGTGAAACTAATCATGGTGCTAGCATTTTTTTATTTTATTTATTGTTTTGTTGTTTAATGTTTTACACCTTTGTTCATCCTGGTTTTCTAGCATTTTGAGTAAACTAGGTTTGACTCTAATCGTAAAAATGTTTGGGATTACGCTAGGTTATGGATTCTGACGCTGAGGGAATTCCAAGCGAGTTCTTCGACTATTTTAAGGTATTGATGAAATCCTTTAATTGGTTATATTTCTTGACTCTTCATTCTTCAGATGGCGTAGTCATATTCTTAGTATTAAATACATTTTACATTGGATTCAGGTTTTATGCATTCAAGGTTTTCTAACATGTCGTAAGCATGCAGAACGTGTTATTCTTCTTGTTGAGATGTTGCAGGTAACACTAGTTTTAGCTTTTCTTTCCTTCATTATTGTTTAATATTTATGTGTTGCCTGTAACATGTGATGCATACAAATGAGGTTGTGGTTCTCTTGTGGTATTTTTCTATACTATCCTGAATGACCGGTCCACAACTCTTCTTGGTACTGGTTCCTGCTATTGCCCTGCTAAACACCGTGTTCTGTTGGCCCTTGTCTCAGCCAAGAGAGAGGCACCCACATTATCATCCATATGTGGTGACTTCTCCAGCGCTTGTTGATTTGTAGATGTTGATGTTTTTCAACGATTGAACAAGTAAAAGCTAGCATAACAACGATTAACTCGTTTTCATTTCTTGGCATTCATATCATGGGAGTTTTTTTTGCTAGCCTTTTATTTTCCATGGATTCGGACAAGGCTTTGTTGTTTTTGTTGTTATGAGGCAATACTTGACGGTTCAAAAAAGGTAGTTTTGTTAGGCATGCACTTCCCTGCGCATGTCATAGGGAAGAAAATTATTCCTTTTTTTCATGGAAGGAAAGGAAAAGTGAAATGCTTTTGATGATGGTTTGGTTTACTACTTTGCATGATTGATTAGGACTCTGGTTTCCCATGCTTTAAGGGCGGGCCGCGGACAATACAGAATCTAAGAAAACGATTCCATCTAAATTTAACAGAAGAGGTTTGGTTCAAATTTCATGTTCATATTTATGAGCATAGTGTTGAAATGTTATGTTTTTCACAATACTATGTGCTGGCCTTGTGCAGCAATGTGTTTCTTTGGTGCTTTCCCTGATCAGCAGCAGCTTGGATGCATGGAGGACGCGGCAGTATGATTATTATCAAAGGGTTTTGAATGGAATATTGTAGTGGTGATACATGGTTGTTGCCTTTGACAAGGCCTCTCCAGTGAAGCTTCTTGATCAAAATTGCATATGTAAATCAGCGTACATAATGCCAGTTCACTGCAGAACAGCTTTATAGATTTTGGAGGAGGTGAAGAGCATTGTCGATAGCAGTTTGTGGCCTGTTTTCCTTAGCGTGAGGAATTTGTAATTGTACCGGCAGAGATACTTCTTGGAAGTTAGCAGGCTCATTCACTTCAGCAGGGTTTTCTTTTTCATTCTTGTAGTCCTTGTTTCATGTATAGGAAACTCTGCTGGCTCATGGGGCTTTTATTATCTTGGAGTGGACAAACCTTCAACCATCTTCAGACAGTACACTGTACAGGGTGATTCCAATGTTGATGACAGATTGGACATGATATCAGACATGAATTGGCCATCGAGACCATGTTTGTAGGGTGATTTTTCAGTTGCTACATATTTCACAGTGGTGTGTTCTTAAGCAGCCAAGTGTTCGTGATGTTGTACATTGACATTTACCATTTGGAGTGAATATTTTTGCCCCATAAAAACATGGATGGACCTCAACAATGGCAAGGTGGCTTGCTGGCCCTCGATCATTTCAACCGTTTGATTGCATCTGTCTTCCCTGAGTTTTCGTCAGTCCATACTTGTCAAAAAGTTGTGTTAGCAGCAAATCCTTGAAAATAGTAATGTGATTTGTATCATGTGTAGCATCGTTTATTTTTTTTATCCTGATTTCTTCTGTGAAATTCGTTCATTTGAAACTCAACATATATAAAGAATTTTGGTGGCATTGATTTTTAATTGCAGTTTGTGTACTGAGGGTATCCTATTTGTTCAAAACTCTACTGCATTTCTGCTTGTGTCTGTCTACAAATATAAGGCACATAATAGAAGAAATTTTTTGGTAGTACTTGGATTATTTCAAAGAGAGGAATAGAAATGAGAATTGTGTTTTAAAATTTGGTAAATCAATCAAATCCAAGCATGAGTGAAACCATATCGATTATTATCGTAGTTCATAGTTTCATTTACTACATGATTCACCTCCCTTTTATTTCATTTTTATTTTGTTTTTTTGTTTTTTGTTTTTCTGTCAAGGTTGAGTTCTAACAATAGAGCATGGTCTGAGTTTTTGGCCCGCTCAAGAGTTTATTTGAACTTTTAATATTGTATACCTTAAGAAGAGAGATTTCGTTCAAAATAGTATGCGGGAATAGTTTTATTAATTAAAATTTTAAATTAATTTAGTACGTGATTAATAATTTTGTGTTTAGTTCAGTATGTGATCGTATAATTTTCGTTTAATTTTGCTAATGTGGCATTAATGTATGACATGTACATTTAATTTAACTAAACTTTAGAAATTTTTTAATTTGTAAAGTTACGTATCAACGTC
>JAYMTT010001150.1:0-10306 GCA_036898025.1 Hypseocharis bilobata
TGGGTCGTCGGCATCTGCGGTGGACCGAGAATCTAGGGAGTTGTGTGGTAATGGGGATGACGACATTGAAGATTTCTCTTCGCAAGAAGGTATTCTTGAAGGTACGTTTCTGGTCTCGTTTCGTTTGTCTCTTTTGAAAAAAAGTGTTAAATTTGAAGTGGGCTTGTTTGGGTTGTTCTGGGTTTTTGCTGAATGGGTGTGATTTTCATTATTTGTGGTAATAGATGTTTGTGTTGGCATAGATAAATGTGTATAAATTCGTATTTTTGCTTGTGTATTGAGTCACAAATTTGTGCAAAATGTAGCATAAGTAAATGGAAACATAGTTTATGTTGAATGACACGTTGGGTATGCAATAATATTATTGTTCAAGAACCCTAGAAATGAAGGTTTTAGATATGCAATAAAAGAAGTATTAGGGAGTTTGTCTTTACAGCTTGCGGAACAAGTGGAAATAAATTTTTTTTTTCAATTGTGAATGATTCAGAGAAGAAGTCTAGGTTTAAGAAGTAGCTCAGCTTTCATTTCCCTTTGTGATAAGTGATGATCAGAAAGTTGAATACACGCAATCAACCTCTGAAGTTTTTCCATGAGCAAGGCAATAGGTAATTTGTTATGGTTCAAGTGCTTTTACTCCAGAAGTGGTTTTGGGTTCTTGAGATGGTGCAGTATATAAATCATGCGTGCAAATACCTAAAAGTATGTAAATGGGAATCTTGGGATTAAGCTTTGTGGTTGACATGATTGAGTCTCAAAATTCATAGAAACGGTTGGAAGAGTTGGAGGTTGTAAACAAATTGAGTTATCAGTTAACAAACTGATACGGGATACCACCCAAATGGTGCCTCGTTTCTTAACAGCTTTTTGGCTCTTCTAATTAAAACTTGCCCGCAGGATCATTCTAATGAAGAAATCATTTTTTTGTAAGCTCTCTCTTACCCTAGTGGGAGCTATGTTCTTTCCACAGTAGAGTGTCTAACTTATAACAAGGAGAATGTAGTTTATCAAGGATAGCCAATTAACTTGAATACATAAAAAATGTTCATCAATGCCAATTTGAAGATGTAAAACAAACAGTTTCTTTATTCCAAAACTGGGTGCTTGTTGCTAGATGTCTGAGTTATGCTTTAACTTGGACTTTTGGACCTTTGTCTTACCATTTTGTTTTACAAATTAAATTTTAGTGCCTGAAGTTTAAATGGCATTAATTTCTATTTTTATCATTTACTCTTCCATTTCGGTTCCCCTTTTCTGATAATAGCAGTAACATTTGTATTTAACCTTCTAGCTCTGTTGCTAAATTAAAATTCACTGAAATTGGTTCTTCTGTTTTTTTAGCAGATGAGCATCCATTAAAACAGTATAATTCAGTATGTAGCACTTCAAAGGTGCCCTGGCACCAGCGTGGGGTTTTAATGACTAAATCATCAACTAAGTCAAAGGCACCGAAAAAGAAATAAGCTTCACATTTTAATGCTTCTGTAAGTCTGGGGACAAGCAATAAGAATATAATGTTTCCAAAGTTAACGAGCAGCCCTCTTAGAAGGTTCCAGTTAATTGATTCTGATTCTGATGATCCTTCTGCCGATTTGGATGCGAATGGAGAAGCTCACACAATCGATGTATCTATAAAGGCAAGGCAATCCAAGTCAGTTCAGTGTCCTACTTTCGCAGAGCAAAGTAGAGGAAACGCATCAGTGAGTAAGCCACAAAATCAGGATTTCTGGAAAGATTTCTGTCCCATGAGTTCAAAAATTGCGACACCTGCTCTAGATGAGGTTTGCGAAGAATACTTCCAGTCTGTGAAGGATAAAACAGTTACTCAGAAACCGGGAAGAATACTTCTAGACAGCTCTCAAAAAGGACTTACCAGCCAAATGGATGAACAACATAGGGATCTGACTGGCCCTCTTCCTCCTGCTCATCGTTATTTTTTCCATGATGATCCAAGAATTCAGAAATTAGTCCGCAGTCGCTTACTCAACTTTTGCCCACTGGGCGTTAACAGTGGTGGAAATAGGCAGCTTGGTTCATCAGTTATTGATTACATGTAACTAGCTATAAGTTTCTTCTGATAATTTAAGTAAACTTTGTAGTGTTTTTTCCTAAAGGCATTTTACTGGTGTTACCTCAGGAGTCAATTTGGCAATGAAGGAACTTCTAAACAGCCAGCTGCTCAGAATAGTAACCTCGGGAGAAAGAAATCAAAAGATTCTAATGCTATGGATGTCTCGCATGCATCTGAAGGTTGGGTGGAACCAAAACATAATGCTAGCAACCCAAAAGATGCTGGTAAAAGACGAGTTCAAGCAGATAGCCAAGCTGCTGGTCATTGGTATACAAACTCAGATGGAAAGCGGGTAAGTTGAATTGCTATATACCACTATTTTTGCTTTAATCAAATCTAAATCATGTTTATGGACTCAGCAAGTTGAAAATTTCTTTTGCTGGATCTGTATAGACCCAGGCGGGCAATAGGCTAAAAGTGGACTCTTACATATTGAATTTCCATTTACTTGGCTGTGTTAATGCCCTTGATGCTTGGAACTGATAATGTTTAGAATTGAGTGGAGGTCTAAGGAAAAACCGGTTTCTTATTTTTCCAAAATTTTAAACTGCACTGTCAAAATTGTTGTCATATTTGTGGATTGAAACCAAGCAATTTATCTAGCAAATGAAAGATTCTGTTCATTTTTCTTCTTTCGTGCAAGTGTTTAACATGCTTGTTTACTCTGGCTTTTTTTTCCCTCTAAATTTTCTTTTGGTGTGGTTAGCATATTCTCCTTGTGCTGGTCATTAATAACCCCTTTTCTGCTGGTGGAAATTTCTTCAGGTATACGTCACTAAAAATGGGCAGGAGTTGGCAGGTCGAGTTGCTTACCAACGATACAAAAAGGTAAGTAGTGACATGTTATGGTGACATCGATTTACTTTTAACTTTGTTTGAATACTATGCCATTGTGGCATCTCATATGTGTTTGCCGCTGACAGGAGAGTGGAGCAGGGTTTAAAAGGTCAAATAAGAAAACCAGCGCGAAGAAGACCAACACAAAGAAGAACAACACTAGGAAGAGAAAAAGATGATAGGCTAGTACTAAGACTTGTGCCAAATATGCATATTTGTGTTTGTACATTGCAACTTCCACAAGCTTTTAATGTCAAACAAAGCTCCTATATTCAAGTTTGTTTGTCTACATCTCCATGCTTTCCTTGTTTCTTTCATCGTTCTGTGCAACGAGGAATTTAGCACTCATTCAGACCCAAAGAGAAAAAAAAAATAAACAGGAAAAAATTAAAACAGATTTAGTTGGGACTGATGTCCGGAAATGGTGGGTTCAAATTGTAATTCAATTAAAAGTCAAAGAACTTGTTTTGTAGAGATGCAAATTGCAACGGATGAATTCCAATGGACACGTGTGACCTAGTTCCCCACGTGTCGTCAATGGACATGCGAGTCGGCCTAGGACGTGTGTTGTATCAGCCTAGGACACACATGTTGTATGCATGTCGTATGTGTGTCCACGTGTTGGAGCACCAGAGTGTGGATACGCGAGTCAAAATTAAGTGTCCTTGCTTCTTAGGATACATGGCTATTGTTAAAATGGGAAAATACCATTATTTTGCTATGCATTTGAGATTTTGTGTATGCATTCTTTCTTTAGATTTTGAGGTCACAATAAGCAGTTACTATATATTGTGATAGGAATCAACAAAAATAATGAGCAAAGGGCATTTTATTGTTTTCAGCATCTTAAAGTACTGTCCCCAAACAGCTTTGGCTGCTCCTTCCATCCCCAAATCTCTTGTAAATACAATTTAATGATAGCAAAGAAAACTTTGTAAACCAAAAAGCATTCACCAATAAGGGGCAAAACTTGACAAGGATTACAAAATCACAAAATCATGGAGGACATATTGATTTCAGAAATTTATATGATGTTGTGTTGTATTACAAAAGAGTTCAGTAAAAAGCTCATTAGGGGTCAAGCAAAAACTAGGACTGTTAACTAATACTCTCATCAGTTACAGTCCTCTTCTTTCTCCACTTCTCTTTTGTCTTCTCTTTCAAGAAAAATAAAATCAATGAAAGTAACATCACATTTGTCAATGATCAAAGGAGAATATAAGTCTCAAGCCTACACGGCAGAGTAGTAATTGTTCATGTATGATCAGGAGTATCTCGCTGGTCTTGGCCTTTGTGGTCCTCTGGAGGTGAAGCCTTTGATCTCTTTATATGCTTGCATGTCCTGAAATCCAATATACGCTTGGTGATTAGTCAACAATAAGAAGGAAAAGTGACAACAAAGTAACTAACTTAATACAAATAAAAGATAAAACAGTAACCCAATAGCACAATCATCATTGTCGTTCCAATGGGATAAGATCTAGATTATAAATTCAAGATTTGCTTAAATGAAGACGAAAAGCAAATTTGTACAAGTTTAGATCCTCTGTCCTGCTTTTGATATCACTTGACCATAATAGTGGATCGGTGTTCTTAGGCAATGAATCTTGTAATTGTGTTTTCTCTCTTAGCCACTGCTCTGCTTGATTGCATGCATTGATGATCTGAAACAGTAGAAGGTCAAAATCATCCCAATAAAGATAAAAATCAATATTGTATCTTACTAAAGCATACCACTTCTCTTTCTTTAGGCGGGAGTGAACCCACAGACATTCGGTGATCCACAATGCACTTCAACAGATCTCTAGTAGCTTGTGCTCTTGCTTCTTCATCTTTATATCGATTCTCAATTGGATCAACCAACTATAAGAAATGAAGAAAAATTCAAGTAAGGAGAAGAAAGGTAGCGAAAATGATGGATTTGGAAAACAGTAATTACCTTCTTGAGACCATCCAGTTTCATTGTATAGGCATTTTCAGTTTCATCATCACCTTCATCATATAGCCACTCCTCTGTCTGCTGTAGGCTCTTAGATATGCCCTCCTTCTCTCGGTCACTTGCAAAGCTCCGGTATGTATTGAATAGCTACAAATGTCAATCTTATCATTTCTAGAAACCAACATATTAACATAGATAGATGAAACATGAACCGAGATAACAGGAAATTGCTCTTTATTATCCCAAATCAAGAATGGCAAAGTCTTCTCACAAAAAATATAAAACAAGAAGGAAACAGAGAATAATATCTCAAGTACTTGCATTACATTATATATCCCTTAGTTTATAAGTATGACCTTAAGGCTAAAACCTTGAACCATCTGAACAAAAAAATTATTGCTGTATGCCTGTATCCTGTATCCATATACAAACTTAACCAAAGTTCAAATAACTGATAATTTGAGTGCCCAACACAGTAATGTAACATTTAGCAGTCAGACAAGGTAGTGATATTAGTTTCATAAGTTGTTTCATGGCTGACTGTTGGTATTGAGTCCTTGAAAAGGCTTAACAAAATTAAGAAAAGCTCATCAGTAGAAAGTTGGTTTTGGCCAGATCTTTGTCTATAAACTGAACCACATCTTTATATATCGGGAAGTGAAAACATGGTTGATATATTTCAATTGAGAAAGTATACCTTATTCCGCGTATCATAAACATACGACTCCAAGGCATTCTTCTTTTCTTTGGTTTGTTCCATATCTCTGTCTTGTTGGGCCAATTGAAGTTCCTTCTCTTGAGCTTCCAACAGCTCAGCTTTGGTCATTCCGCCATATATGTTCTCACTAACAGGTATCTGAAACCTCCTGGTAGCTTTATCTTTTCTCATGCCACCAGCCTGCAAAAGGCAACCGCTTAATGAATTAATCATACTCAGCATAACATTTATACCTAAGGTTGTCAGGAAAGGTAATGCTGGACAAACCGAACACCATACACACTATATGAACCGGGTGTCCATATATTAACCACTTGCAGACTATAATGATTTAATCATGTAGAACTCTTTAACAGCTATTTAAATTTGATAACAAAGACCACTTTCCCAGACAAGAAAGGTGAAAAATAAATAAACAAGATAGGAGTTAATCAGAGTTAAGGTACAACAATAATAAAATTAAAAATACACTCACAGAAGCATGTTCGGATTTCGAATGCACAGAGGTACCATCTTCAACACCATTAGCAGGCACAAAGTCAACATTCATTTTGTCCGTACTTGAACGAGCATCACTCATAACTGAATCATCTACATGATCTTCTATCAACTGAAGCCGTAATAAAATTTATATAGCATACAATATCTCTCAGAAATAGAAAATCGTGATAAGCAGACAGAATAAAACAAGACTTCTTACTTACCGTTGCTGACTCAACAGTCACAATGCCATGCAGGTTTAATTGAACTTTGACTTTGACTTTTGCCTTATCACTATGAGGGCCTTGGAAAGGGCCAATCTGTATAAATAGTAACTTATCAACTTAGAGGCCATTGGAAACATAAGTATCGCTAAAAATAGTGAAACATAACTATGTTTAGATGGCCTACACATGATGATAAGACACAAATAGAACCAAGAAAACCTAGGTGGCCAAACAAGGACCAATGGAAGATATATATAAAGTCAACATAGATACAAATGGTAACAAACAGAACATCAGTTACCTGATATGACAGGTCTAAATTGAGTAACACGTGAATACGTTTAATTTGGGTTAATGATGATTGAGATACAAAAAGTAACAAGCTTAGTTTGATAAAGATGTTAATTATTAAAATAATTATCATGTTCCTAATCCATGTTCTTAAAGGTTTTTGGGTCTTGTCCCCAATCCACTTAGAACCAACCACATCTATGGATGGATTAACACACCCTTTTCTTCCCATGGTAACATATCGATCTCAGTACCCTCTTCCTCTGTTAATAAGCTTTGGTCTGCACCAATAAATCCAAATTGAAAATGGAATATAAGAGCGAGAGAGATTACAACACTCTGGGTTCACCAATACCATTCACCAAAAAAAGTATGTGCACATCCAGAAAGCACAATAACTACCACATTTCAACTGAAAATTAAAACACATAAAAGAAATCTTTGAAGCACAAAATATATAGTTAATAAGTCCATTTAAGATATCAACTACCTTGCACATCAGGGGATTCTAGGGTAGGAAAGTTGGTCGATTGGTGTCAGACAAGGTAATTAAGTATTTGATACATCAATTTACTAATTAAATTAACAATAATGTATCTAGAAATTAATTTTTGCTATTTGGACAATCATTTCAAAATACTAAGTTTATGTGATGTTTCATTAACTTTGGAAGAAGGGGTATTAAGGTAAAAGCAATCTACTTTCCTAGGAAAGCAGTGGCAATACAACCATAATACATTCTGGAAAAGCTGCAATTTTCCATGCTATCCCATACGAATTACTTTCCCAGGCATCACTTCCCAGAGATCCAAACAACCCTATAGGCAAATATAATCACTCGAGATTAATAAGTTACTGCTTCCTATCAGAATTGCAGGGGACCATTTATTATTGGGTACATGTGATTGAAGCAGGTATTTAACTCTGCTTAATCTGATGTAGTAACTCTCTCTCTCGTCATTAATGCTTTGTTCTTTGTTTGGTAGGAAGGATGGATGGAAGAACCATTCATCCTCAAATATGTTTGGTCAAATTTGGAAAAACAGATGATCTAATCCATTTCATCATTTGACATACAAGGAGTGAGAAGATGGATGAATTTTGTATATAGATTTTACTTGAGTGTAATTTTTCTCAAGTAATAAATCCCATCTCGTCCATCCGTCATCCTCCCTCTCAAACCAACCCCCCTCCCCTTTCTTTTCAAACCGGCTCCAACCCGTTTAACTATTTGCTATGCTATCATGAGGAACAACCTACTTCACACCAATCATTGAGCACCTAAATCCCAGAAAGAGCTCAAATTTAATATAGTAGTTCAACCAAAAGTTACATGCCTAGCAAGAACAAAGGAATGCATTTTCCTCGTAGACCAAGCACTTAAGATAATGCATACCGTAAAGCAACTAATTTTTGAAGATACGCCAGGAGGCAATTCATTTGGATTAGCATAGAATGCTTCCAAGCGGAACAAACTACTTCGATGAAATGTCAAAACTTTAACACTTGGAATGGGTTGGCCTTTTGGAAACAGTATACCATTTGTCATTGTGCAAACTGGGCTATCATCTGATGCGAGCCCTATGGAGAAAGGAATTGAATCTTGAACCTGCAAAAGAACAAAAACTGGTAATTATATCCATGTATACAAGACTAAACAGATGCCAGAAAATGCAGAAGGTGACAGCTCATATTCGTATTTATGATACTGTAACTATAAATAGCAGCTTCATGATTGCAGGAGCTCCATGACAGAACTATGAAATCATTAGTCATAAAACTATTACCTTGCTAACCATACAAGATGTCATTCTGGTTAAGGAATTCGAACAATAAGCATATTTGCTAAGTTGCCAACAATCATGAAGCTTTGTTCGTTGAACTCATTCTCCTCACAAATTACAGTTAGTCAATGGAAAAACAAATTTGAGCTTGGCTTTGTGCATATATGTACCAAACAGCATACAATATACACACACACTGCACCTAACACCAAATATGTGTTGCATGTTACTGTAAAAATATTTGCAGCTTAATAAACAAGTATGAGAAATATAGAAAATAGAAAACCAAGGTTAGCAGTGCATGTACTTCAGATATTATGGTTTATCAGGTTCTCAGTCAGCATATATAGTCAATCAGATTCAATCTCCACATCTACCTTGAATCAAAACAAATCAAACTAAATAAACAGAAAAGAACAGATACAAACATAAGATACTAAGATGCAAAAAAACCATCTTCTAAACACGTATTAACATTGTGCAGAAGCAATAACTCGTGTTCTACTAGTAAACATATGCATGGAGCTCATAGTTTATTTGAAAATGCATACCTCATATTCTTTAACTCGAAAAGTCGGACTAAGCATTGCACACTGTAGAGCACAACCACGTGCCACACATTCACTTGCATTCAATGTCCGGCTTGGATCCCTCTTAAAAAGAGAAGTTATCAATCTAGTGATCGCTGGTATCCTAGATCCTGACCCAACAAGCTCAACGGTATGGATCTTCTCAGCAATTAATCCTGCTTCCACTAAAGCTTTATGACAAGGAATACTTATCCTTTCCAACAATCCTGATGCCAGCTTCTCAAATGCCTCCCTCTTAACAAAACCCTTAACATCTTTCTCATCCATTAAACACTCAATATTCAATGGTGCCTCTGCATTAGCACTCAAAACCTTCTTTAACTTCTCACATGCTGCTCTTAGCCTAACACATGCCCTAGCACTTGAATACACATCAATCTTGTATTGCTCCTTGAACTGTGCTGCAAAATGACCGACCAAGACCTCATCAAAGTCTCTGCCTCCCAAACTTCCATCAAAAGCATGTGACATAATCTTCATATGCCCAGCCTCAAAACATACTATAGATACCTGGGTATCACATTGACCTATATCAACAAATGCGACATAAGTTGGACCTGCAGAGGAGAAATCTGTTTTGTAAATCCCATAACTCAGTGCAGTTGCAGTACAGTCATGTATCAATCTCAAAGGCTTCAACCCAGCAATTGTTGCAGCATTCAGATACGCACGCCTTTGCAAGTCCGTGAAGTATGATGGAACCCCAATCACACAATCAGAAACAGGCATTTCCAAGTTCTTCTCTGTTATGTCTTTCAGATGTGCAAAGAGCATTGCCATAATCTGAACTGGGGTAAACACGTGTGCCTCCCCCACAAATTTCAAGTGAATCAAAATGCTACCATATGGACCTTCAGAAGTTTCAAATGGGAACATTTTCAGTTCATTTTGAACACTGGGTTCCCTAAAATTTCTACCGATCAATCTCTTTACCTGAGATACCGTGGATTTCGGGTGCATCATCGCAGACGCAGCAGCAGCAGAGCCCAAAAACCGCTGCTTCTCCCCAAAACATACCACGGATGGAGTTTCGCGTTTTGATTCATCATTCAACAACACATCAATTCCCCGTTGCTTCACAACACCAATAACACAGTTCTCATTTCCAATATCCAACCCAACTACACTCATTATAACTCACAGAGGATATATATCACACAGGACAACAATTAAACAGCAAACTGTCCACGAAAAAAACTAATTCAAACCGACTTTCCTGGGTTTTCTCAACCAATACTCAAATATCTCCCAAAACCAACTAGTGTCGCAGAAAACTCCTCCAAAAACTACATATGATTAAAGAAAAACATTGAAGTGAGATTATCAGCTCATGTTTACACAAATAACATTGCAAACAACATATTCAAAGTCT
>JAYMTT010001151.1:0-10302 GCA_036898025.1 Hypseocharis bilobata
CAGCAATTAGGTAATCATGCTAGTGGAGTGCCTAGGTTAGGGCTGCCAAAGTATGAGTGGTGGTCCGAAGCACTTCATGGTGTGTCAAATGTTGGCCCTGGCACTAAGTTTGATAATCTTGTTCCCTCTGCAACCAGTTTTCCAACTGTTATTCTCACTGCAGCTTCGTTCAATGAGTCACTGTGGAAGAACATTGGCCAGGTAAATTGTTAGTTGCATATCTTTTTTCCTTCATACTCCTCCCGTCCAATAGTAACTGTCTTACTTTCCTAAAAAAATTGTCTAATAATAACAGTCAACTTTCTTTTTTAATAACAAATTAAACTTCACTTTTCCGATGATATCCTTAAGTAGTTAGTTGTAACAACTTTAAGTGTTTGTCACAAGGCTAGCAAATGAAAAGTTGTTACAAAAATAAACTTATCCTTATTCTTTGCTAAAAGTCAAACATAACATTTAAAGTTGAACGGAAGGAGTATTATATATATATTATATATATATTTAAGCTATGATGTTTTTCTTCTCTTTGTAGTTAAGATGTATGTGAAATTGAGATTGTTTTTATTAATGTAGGTTGTTTCGACAGAAGCAAGAGCTATGTACAATTTAGGGCGAGCAGGACTAACATTCTGGAGCCCAAATATCAATGTAGTTAGGGATCCAAGATGGGGAAGAACCCTAGAGACACCCGGAGAAGATCCTTATGTTGTCGGTGCATACGCCGCTAACTATGTTAGAGGACTGCAAGACATTGACGGAACTGAAAATGTCACTGATTTGAATGCTAGACCTCTTAAGGTGTCTGCATGTTGTAAGCATTATACTGCTTATGATGTGGACAATTGGCATGGAGTTAAGCGCGAATCCTACGATGCTAAGGTGACAGAACAAGATATGTTGGAGACCTTTCTTCGACCCTTTGAGATGTGTGTTAAAGACGGAGATGTTAGTAGTGTTATGTGCTCTTATAACCGCGTTAATGGAATACCTACTTGTGCTGATCCGAAGCTCTTGAAGGATACTATTCGAGGAGAATGGGATTTACATGGGTATTGATTGATGAACTTAAAACTCTAAAATTGTCATCTTAATTAGTCTTATAGAAATTTGTTTAAACTACATATTCTCATATGAAAATATTTTTCCAGGTACATAGTTTCCGATTGTGATTCAATTGAAGTGTTGGTTGATCAGCACAAATGGCTAAGTGACACAAATGAGGATGGTGTTGCTCAAGTTTTTAAAGCAGGCTAGTATACATATATCCCTTACAAGCCAATCCTATTAAAGATTTTGTAAGTTCATTATTTCTCTTCTTTTTCTCGTTAAATTTACTAATTTTAGTTCTTTGTCAATGCAGGCTTGGATTTGGATTGTGGAGACTACTATACCAAGTACACTGAAAATGCAGCAAGGCAAGGGAAAGTACGAGAGGGGGATATCGACAAGTCCTTAAAAAACCTCTACATTGTACTTATGAGACTCGGGTTTTTTGATGGGAGTCCTTCTTTCGAATCTCTTGGAAAAAATGATGTGTGCTCTAATGAGAACATCGAATTAGCCACAGAAGCAGCAAGACAAGGAATTGTTCTTCTGAAGAACGACAATGAAACTTTGCCTCTAGACTCTCATAACATCAAGACATTGGCAATAATAGGACCACATGCTAATGCTACCACTGCCATGATTGGAAACTATGCAGGTACCTATATTATTTACTCATTTTTATAAATTTATATACATATATGTTGGTATCAAAATTTTAAATTATTTACAAATGTATCTTTAAAATGTAGGCATTCCATGTCAATATATCAGTCCTCTTGATGCTTTCTCGGCGGATCACAAAGAAGTGAAGTATGAAATGGGATGTTTTGATGTCTCGTGTAAGCATAACGAAAGCTTGATATTTGAAGCCATGAAAGTTGCAAAGCAAGCAGATGCTACAATACTTTTTGTGGGCTTGGATTTATCAGTTGAGGCTGAGAGTAGGGACAGAGATAATCTCCTCCTTCCCGGCCATCAAAATCGATTAGTTAACCAAGTTTCCCAAGCTTCAAAAGGACCAGTTGTTCTTGTAATCATGTCTGCTGGTGGGGTGGATATCTCGTTCGCTAAGGGTAACACAAACATCAAATCTATCTTGTGGGCTGGATATCCAGGAGAGGAAGGCGGACGCGCAATTGCAGATGTTGTTTTCGGGAAGTATAATCCAGGTATTTCATATTTATACTCACTCATCATACCAATTTGAACAAAAAAAAAAAGTTTGGTCACATACCAAAGTGACCCTTTTCTATACTTCATATTAGTATTTAACTGTTTGTGTTATTTCTTCTTCCTAATTACCACAGGAGGAAGATTGCCTCTTACTTGGTATGAAGCTAGTTATGCTAATATGCTACCCATGACATCCATGCCACTAAGGCCAGTTGATAGTTTAGGCTATCCAGGTCGGACATACAAATTCTTCAATGGCTCCACTGTCTCTCCATTTGGAAATGGACTCAGCTACACCAATTTCCCCTACAACCTCGTATCCGTAAAGAATACTTTGCTTGATATAAGTTTGAACAGGTTCCAACATTGCCATGAACTTATAATGATGACAATCAAGTTTACAAGCCGCCATGTCCTGCAGTCTTAATTGATGACTTGAAATGTGATGACGATTTGGATTTTGAGATCCAAGTACAGAATGCGGGAGACGTGGATGGCAGTGAGGTTGTTATTGTGTACTCCAAACCCCCAAGTGGGATCGCCAACACTCATATCAAGCAAGCCATTGGTTTTAAGAGGATTTTTGTGCCTAAAGGACACAGTAAGAAGGTTAAGTTCGTCTTCAACGCTTGCGAGAAATTGGGAATTGTGGATTACAATGCTTATAGCTTGTTACCATCCGGGCGTCACACAATTATGATTGGAGATGATGCAATATCTTTTCCTGTAGGAGTCAACTTTCATCCCAAGTTATGAGGCCAATAGAGAGCTGTAGGGAAGTTGTTATTCAATAAACTTAGGTAGCTTTTTTAGTTTTGGCTGTGTATATAGGCAGGAAATTAGCTGCCAATTGTGTTCTATTTGTAATTAGCAATGACATTTTCAATAAATGACAAAATAAAGTTCTCCAATTTAAATTTAATCTGTATTTCTTGTGAGTGTCTCTTCTTCTTCTTCTTCTTCTTCTTCTTCTTCTTCTCTCTCTCTTTCTCTCATTGGTTTTCATGTTGCTTACCTTGATTCCCTTTATGACAGAAAGCTATGAGTATTAATTTGAACCAACACTCAAAGATTCTATCAATTGATACCCATATCAC
Source organism: Hypseocharis bilobata (assembly GCA_036898025.1). Lineage (NCBI taxonomy): Eukaryota > Viridiplantae > Streptophyta > Magnoliopsida > Geraniales > Geraniaceae > Hypseocharis > Hypseocharis bilobata. The sequence continues at coordinate 3,318 of JAYMTT010001151.1, forward strand.
TGATTCTATCAATTGATACCCATATCACTAACTAAGATGTGCTGGCATCTACCTTAGAATGAACTAAGGTAGAGACCAATTATCAAATGCACCTCAAATGGTTTTATATTTTTGTTTATTCAAACAGAAGTGGGGATTTTTGGAGAATTTGGTTTTGTTTGAAATCAAGCAAAATATTAGCCTCACATTTCTTAAAGCGAAGCTATCAAGTGGATATATGAACTATAAAATCACATATGGACTTGTTGAGGCTTCAATCCATCACCTCTTTGACATCAAATATTGTCGGAAATAGTGAGTTCGTCGGAAATCTACACGGTGGAGAACTTTTCATGGTCGTTTTGCTTGCTCCGGACGTCTTTTCTAACATTAATGCAGTTCCATTCCAATCGTACCACCTTTATTCTTCTCTCATATCGAGCCGCTAAAGATTTTTGTTTTTACTGGTATCTCACTTGAAACCATTGAAACGACGCCTCACCATATTTGAAGCCGTCTCCCCCATCATCATTCTTAAGGCTAATCACAAACCTCCTAACAACGCTAAAAGGGTCTTCCTATATTTGACTCTGAAGAAGAAGCTCTAGGAATCTATCCCTAGAAGCTGCTACAGAAGTAGTTAGCTTAAGAGTGAGGAGTTCATCATAGAGCTTTCCCTATATGGAAGGAAGGAAGAAACTATGCTCGTAGCTTTTGCTTTGTAACTGCCAAATGAACAGTAGGATATTCTCTCCATATTCACTAAGGCCCCGTTTAGTTGGAAGGAGTGAGAATGAAAATCGGAATGAGAGTGAGAATGAGAAATCATGATTTAAATAAGTCAAAGAATGAAGATCATTCAATTTTTTGCATAAATTAAAAATGATATACTCTCCTCCTCCCCACTCCATTCCCATTCCCTCATTCCCTAATTGGAGAAGAGGAATGAGAATGAATGAGATTCTCATTCCCATTCCCCCTCTCTTCAAATTATATGTACATATATCCTTAAAACAAAGATCATCCAAAGCATAATTTTTCATTCTCATTCTCATTCACCAAAACCAAACGGGGCCGAAGTTCTATTGGACACTGCCAAAACCTCTTAGCAGCCCCTATCAAGTTCCTCTTAGCAAATCTAACCATCTCAATATCACGCATTTGAAACAAAATAATTGGCAGTTAAACAAACAAGGTAAGACGGTTTTTAAGGAGTTATTCAATTAATGCCAACAAATTACTGAGGGGTTGGGAGAAAAAGAAAACAAAATAAACCCCAAGATATTAGTATATTATCACAATGAAAACATAGTTATTAACAATAATATAGAATATTTTCAACTATAAATTCTCACTCCTGCTCCATTACAAAGGCAATCTACAAGCATCATTCTATAAGTGCCACAAAACAAATGAATAATCTAAAAATTATAATGGAAAATCTATGTCATTCCAGTCATCAACTATAATCAAAGGCAATACAAATGAAAGATGAAACATTAGAATTGCAATCTCCTGCAAATGAAATCACAAACAACCTGTAGGTAACTTTTAGAAGCTTCGTGGTCTGTCAACTTTAGAAGATTTGCAACTTTTGAAAATCCCTCGTGCTGCCTAAAGTATGAAGGATCTTCGCATGCATCCATTTTCATCTCCTTCTTAAAGAGCTTCGGCTTTGACAATGCCCACTGCATTGACCATATGGCCAATGGCCGCATGTAACCAAGAGATCTATATTGATCATCAGTGTTCCAGCCTTCCGGAGTCTGAAAAGAATAGCTGTAACAGGAGCACTGATATGTAAGTGAACTTACAAAACAGATAAATAACTGACTGAAGATAAAAAAAAAAAAGACGGTAAAAATTATGAAGGGATCGATATATCCCATAAAAGATTGGTCAGTTACTTGAATTACAGCAAAATGAAAAATCGACAACATGAACCTTTTCTTTTCCTTTCTTTTCTTAAATCCATAAATACTTAACTTCCTCTTTCCAAACTATTCTTCCAGCAAAAGCACCTGCTAAGTTGCAAATATCTCTTATTCTTGGGAATTAAATAAATTAAGGTTGCAACTATTAGGCTGGAGCTTTAATGCTATGTTTGGAACTTCGAAAAGTTGAGGAAAAGTAAAGTTGGAGGAATAAAGTAATTAGAAAGCTAAGCTTCACTCTGTTTCTTAATTGGAAATATAATGTTAGGAAAACTTAAAATGGACAATTTAAGTTGTCAAGAAGATGTTAACTTCCTAACAACTTTTTCACTTCAACTTTTCTTTCCAGAATTTTTCCAAGTTCTGAACATACCATAAATGAGGCAGCATTCCTAATGGAACCAGCATCTCATCTGGAGTTGTAAGGCTTTGATGAGGTTGGGTTCAAGCCTTTTGAGGTAGGCTTCCAAATGGGACCCCATGAGGTAGTCTAGGGGAGTCCATGTAATTAAGATTATCATGTTCTATTTAATCTACATTTCTAGGGACAAGGCAGAAAGACTTCTACTTCAAATAGACCCATCCAGTTTCCTTTCTCAGACCCATTTATGAAAGTTGAGTGAACGATAAAAGTGAACTCACCCTAGACCTTCTTGGGACCAAGCTGCTTTATAGACACCAAATGCTGTCGAAAATGCCATTTCCTCCATTTCCTCTTGAATCATAGCTGCAGCAACAGCATATGTCACTCCAGACCATATTTCCCGTGATTGCATTGCTGACATATCAACTCTTCCATCTGGCAGCATCCCATTAACTGCCCCACGCATCCCTCCCTTAACCTTTAAGACATTGAAATGATAGACCTTCTCAAGGGAACTCCTAATTTTTTCTTCATCGACAATTGGGGAGAGACCACATGCTCTAGCATACCTGTATCATAACAGGAAAATAAGTCTACCTACAAATGCAAAGAAAAGAGACATACACATAATTTAAGGAAACTAAAATCATTATTTTGCTTCTTGGTCGTGTACTAGTGTCCTAGTGAAACTTTTTCATGCACAATAAACACTCCATCAGTCTTGACACTTTATTACCTTGAGAAGTGGTTTTATGCTGACTTGACATCATATCAATGCTGGTGCAATTGTTAGATATGAAACCAAAGAACAGCAAATAACATGATGCGAGTGGGACTAGCAGAAAGTGAAATTCGAAAAGTACCAAAAGAAGCGACTTTTCATCATACTTAAATACTGTAAAATTGTGAGTAGAGAATGCTCTGTTCAAGTAATATACCTTTTCCCAAGAAATAGTAAAATTTGCAAGATAAAATAAAACAAAAGATGTTAAGATCCTGTTTGCCATTGTTTTGTTTGGTTGTTATTTTTGTTTTTTCATTTTCAGTTTAAATAAATAAATAAAATAAAAACTGGAAATGGAACAAATTACATTTTCAAAACAATGTACTTTCCTTTTATTAACTCTTTTTAGATCCTGAAAAAACATATAACTGAATATTTTTAATGAAATATATCAGTATCGTTGCGCTTTGAAAAAAGAAACAATTATAATTTCCAAACACATTTTATTTCTACAAAATAAAACATTTGCTATCTTGAAAACATAAACAATGCCACAGGAAGTCTTAAGTTTTAGTCTTTGTTTGACTATAAAAACAATAAATGTGCCACACATGCATGGTGAAAGTTTAAGGACTTGAGTTAAAAAGCTTATGAAGTTATACACAAAACAGTGGCGAGATCATAAACAAGAGTGAATGCTAGATCAACTATGATTTTTACAGCAGATTATTACTAAATCAAAAAAATGCAATAAAGTACAGCAAGGTAGCTGTCCCAGTAGTAGTGATGAACTAGAGATAGTTAACAAAGAACATTAAAATGAACCAGAGACAATGTGAAAGAGAAGGCTCAAGTCAATGTGAAGGACATAAAGAAAATAACAATAAATAAATAAAAACTGAATCTTACTAAGAATTATAAATCCTAAAACCCAAAGTTTTGATTAAAAACAAGAAAACTGATACGCCTAAAAATGTAAAAACAGACACAATCTTTGTTGCCAACCTCAATTTATATAGAGAAGAATACTTGTTGTATTACCTTCTACCTCTGCAGAATTTGATCCGAGCTGGATAACCATAAAGGAAGGCAACTAAAAGCAACTGAAAAGACTAAAATAGACTATGCAGCTATAGATCTATACCACAACCTACACATGATATAATTTCCAACATCATGTTGACCCTTAATCTTACTATGCTCTTAAATACTTTGTATAAAATATAAAATAAAAACCGAGTAATTTGTGCTCACCATTGTCCAGCCAATTGATCAGCCTGAATAGATGAACTCGAACTACCATCATTATTGTCATAATTGAAATAGGAACCATTCCATAATGTGTGATATACAGCTTTTGCCTTTTTATACTTAACCCAAAAGTAATTGGCAGACGCATTATCACCAACTTCATGAGCAATAGCTGAAGCAGCCTGGAGGGCAGCAACCCAAAGCCCACCACAATATGCACTTACACCAGTGACAGACCATGCATCATATGTCTGATCGGGGAACCCCTCATTCTCAATCATCCCATCCCCATCCTTATCGAACTGATCCAAATAAGCCACTGCAAGATAAACAGACGGCCAAACAGCTCTTGCAAAATTTTTATTACCAGTGGCAACCATATCCCTGTAAACTTGGAGAACAAATTTAGAATTCAAGTCTTTCCACGTATCTGTATCGAACAGGTTATAAGAATTTACTTTAAACCATGGATCATTCAGCCCAATATCATGGGGAACAGCACCAAGAACCTTTCGTTGGACCCACTTTCCATCATACATAATCTTCATCCTGTTGGGGTCATGCATTCTCACTGCTGCTGCAAAGTCTCTCTGGATGCTAAGTTCAAGTTCTGGAAACAGCATGAGTAGTGCAAAAGATGAGTAGAAATGAACATCATAAGTGTTCCACATGAGGTATTCAATTCCTTCAAGATAGAGAAACTGGCCAAAGTTTTCTTCACCATCCTGGAGCAAGCTAGTACCAGAAGCAGAATTCGACATTATGGGAGTATGTATTTGCTCAAGAGTAGATGTCATGCTTTCAAGAATTTCAACAGCAGTGTCATTTTGATGGGTAACATCAACTGTGTCTTTAAAATCAGATCCGGAAACATTAAAGAACCATTTTCTGTCTCCAACAGCTACCATATTTTGCATTGGAGCTGACCCATCTGCAGAAAGGAAGAAGTAATATGTGGTTAACAAATAACAATAAATCCCCTTAAATAGATTTAAGTTTAATGGAATACCTGTCCAGATTGTGCCTCCGCCATTTAGATAATAGAGCTCATTGAAGAGAGTGATTGGGTACCTGGGGAAATATTCTTCATCATTCAGAATTTTCAGCAACTTGTATAATTTGTTTAGCACCAGATATGTTTAATCTCACCATTCTGGGAACCTTTTATCTTCAAGAATTGGCCTTTGCCATGCTTCTATCTCAGACTCCCAGCGGGGATACTCTACTCTCAAAGAAAAAGAAAAGTCCAATTAAATAATGATTCATAATTCATTCGACTAACTCAGTAAAGTAATATTGTTTAACAGTTCTTTTTATTTTTTTGCAAATGCAGATTATAGAGCTTCTGATCCTTAAAGGGTATCATCCTCCTTATATCTATAATATAAATTTATGCAATATGGATTTTCTTCCGTACATGTATAATATATTTATATGCAATATGGATTTCAGCCATTTCCAAGCTTGAAGAATATTCAGCTTCGTAATGACATGACCTAATATTATTGGCTTGATACAAACTAATTTTCATAATAAATTTGATGCAAATTCTTAAACCCTTCCATTTGTCCAATCCAACAAGGCAATGAAGAATGGGGGTATGCGAGGCAGTGTAGGATACGAGATTCAACAATCACCGCTCATTGATTTACAACTGAGCGGAACATGATGGACATTCCTTATGATAGCTTCTTAAGCTTATTTGATACCATGATACCACAAACACCACACGCACACGCACACATATACAGCAATAATTGAAAGAGACCCAAAGATTTTTCCATCGAAGAGGACAGGACAGTAATGTTGTCATAATAATAATAATTGAGTTATTTTACAAGTTTAGCTAGCTAGCAAGCTGGTACTGTGTACTAAAGAGACAATTACTTATAAAACAAAAACAAGGGTTGTGTTTTTGAATTTTGAGTCACAAATCACAATAATGCCTGTCTTCCAATTTTCATGGTGTGTGTGTGGTGGGACGTCCTTGGCTCTGTCAGGTCACTTTCTATCGCTTTCCAATTTAGTTTAAAAGATGCTTTACGAAAACTAAGTAGTAATAGGGTAATTTATTAGCATTATAAAAAGAAAACTAATAAGTAAAACAAAAACCAATTAGTTGTACAATTTGCAAACCAGGTTAGGAGTTGTGTAATATCAATATGGTATAATAGTAGACTAATTATCACCATTTTGTTTTGTTGGTATTTTTTTTTTTTACTTTTCTGACTAAATAATTAAGTTGTTCCTCCACCATGTAGATGGATATTCCATTGACATATATAGGAAAAGGAGTTCCCATCATAGTGGGATCGCATTGATTATTAATTGGTTACTATTGGTTAATTGTTTACTTGTTTTCTTCTACAATATTGGACCTTAGCTTCGATGACCTAAAACATAGAAAGCTTCGTGAGCTCTTGAGGACAAAAATGGCCTCTATATATCGATGAAGAAAACGAATGAAGAAGTGTCGGGGAAAGGTTGAACTTACTTAAATGGAGGATTTTCAGTAAGACATGCATTTTTTGGTGAATGAGCATAATTTGCCGTTCAAAATGCTAAGGGAATTGGTTTTTGGGTGTTTTATGTTGACAAGAAATAGTTCGAGAGGTGCTAAGTTGTATATTTTTAATGTTTGTGAGTTGTTTTTTTATTTTGGATAAACTGCACATAACTATACTCAAGTATAGCCAGTTAGCGGATCGTTACACTAAATTTTTTGTTGTTGTT
>JAYMTT010001152.1:0-10299 GCA_036898025.1 Hypseocharis bilobata
AACCCTCAAAATGTGCCACGTCAGCATCACTGAAAGTGCGCAAGTTTTTAAAGTTTAGGTATTAATACTGCTATTCGAAAAGTTTAGGTACTAAAAGTGCGCAAGTTTTTAAAGTTCAGGTACTAATACTGCTATTTGAAAAGTTTGTGTACTAAAAATGCACAAAGTGCAAAATACATAGACCAAAAGTACTAAAATAACCTTTTTTAAATAAATTACTACCACCACTTATCCAAGTGGAAAATTTGAGACCATTTTAGTAAATGAGTTGTTTAGGTGCAGTGCAATTTTAGTAAATGAGTCAATCTTTAGGAGTTGGTGGAGTGCACACCTAACCATGACTGTTACGAGGACCAATGACAAAGCCGACCAGTTTTGCTCTACAACAACCATAACTCCTACAGCCGCCAGAACGAAGAACCCAATTCGCCGCCGGGAATAGTCGGAGCTCGCTTCTCAGGATAGGTAATTTCTGAATACTTCAGCCTCTCTCTCGTTTTCTCCGGTTGAAAGTATCAACCTCGTATCTATGTGTGAATAATTGTACATTTGAGCTGAAGGGTATTTGATGTTCTGATCAAAATTATGCTGTTTAACTGGTGGATTTGTTTATTTTTAGTTTACACTTGAAATGGGTAATGGGTATTTTTCTGAATTGATGCCTCTGATGAATTGGGTAGTGAAGATATTGTAATTGTATTGTGTTGTTTGGGTCCTTTTTGAGCTTTATGAATTGGGTAGCTGAATTGATATTTTTTGATGAGTTTGGAAATGGGAATTTTATTGAGTAATATTGTGTTTTTGAAGATTCTGTAATAATTCTTTTTCTGGGTAGCTGAATACATATTATAGACTTATAGTATGTTATAGTGGTTCTCTGAAGTAGTTTTCAGATAGATAACCTAGGAACTGAACATAGCTTTCATAGAATAGAATCTACCACATTCTTTTTGAGAATGAGGTCATGATTCTCACTCTAGTTTATTATCCATTATTATAGAAATAGTTTGATAAACTAATTCCATGCAACTTATATTTTTTTAAGGTTACTTTGCATTTCATTGTGTTGGGTTCTTATGTATGTTACGACCCAATGATCCAACTTATCCCCTCCTTTGTCCACGACGTCTTTAGTATGAAATCAAGTTTATCACTTCCTTTCGGAAGTTCAAATTTTGGACCTTAACATAGAGGGGAAAGATTCCAAATGGTACCCATGTAGAAAAATACATTTTCTGAATCAGCATAAAACAATCTAAAGCCTGTTTGCTTGCATGATTCTTGTATTATGGCCTTTTACATGTTTTTGGTGACATGAGAGCTGATTGGTTGTATGTGTGAAGCAGTCTGAGGGATGTCGGCCTGCATTTGGTATATGAATTATGTAATGTGGAATACGATGCTCATGTCTCATTATATGTCAGTTCATTTAAACTCTTACGAACTGACTGCTCTAATATTGGAATCAGATCCAGTGGTTCATGCACCAAATCCACCCGCCATCAAACCAGTACCAAATGGTTGGTTCTTTACAGAGCTGCTCCTTAAGAACTGCCCTTCTTGGCTCTGGGGAACAATTTCTCGGCCTCAACAATAGTCATTCGAGTTATTCAGAGAGATCCTCTTTCGGATCTGTCTCTTACTCTTCTCATCTTCGCTATCTCTCGCTCAAGTAAGTTTCTATGCTTTGTTTGTTCTGGAGTACCCACAAGTTCTGCTAATTACAGACATCTTTAACTAGTTTTTCAGTTAGTGAAATAGGGTGCCTTTTTTTTATAGGATTGTGTCTTCTGCCAAGTTTGATTGAAGACTGTCAGTCTTGGTTACATGCATGGTCCATTCAGGCAATTAGATGGATATGGGTTATATCACTTTTCTATAGGAAATTTAAACAACCATTCATGACTGATCGATATATGTGTTTTGGGTTTCTAAAATATAAATAAACAAAATCATTTTTTGATGTTGTTTCTTGATAGATCTTCAAAATTGTCAACAATACGTTCAGTGGTGAGAGCAGGAAGCAGCATTGAGCCAATGGAGGTTGATACTGGACTGAGTCCCAGGGTAAATTCTGTAAAGCCTTCTAAGACAGTGGCTATAACTGACCAGGCGACCGCTCTTGTACAAGCTGGTATCCCTGTCATTAGATTGGCTGCTGGAGAACCTGACTTTGATACTCCAGCTATTATTGCAGAGGTAATTTGTTTAACTTTTTACTCTTTGAATCTAACTTGTTTAGTACTTCTTAGGCCACTAGCAATGTCCTTTTCCTTGTATATTGTGGACAACATCATATTCTATGGGGAATGTAGGCCGGTATAAATGCAATTCGTGAAGGATATACAAGGTATACTCCAAATGCGGGTACCCTAGAACTCCGATCAGCGATTTGTCATAAGCTGAAGGGTTAGTATTCTAAATGTAGGGTATCTCTTATCTCATTAAACTACCTATTTTTGAAATGGAGGTTCTTATGGATGGATATTTTATGGCAGAGGAGAATGGACTCTCTTACAAACCTGATGAGATTTTGGTTAGCAATGGAGCCAAGCAGAGTATAGTTCAAGCGGTGCTTGCAGTTTGTTCCCCAGGAGATGAGGTGGAGTAGTTCATAATGTTAATAATTACCATAAAATTGTAAAATGTTCTACGTTTGCTCAATGATAATTTTCGCTACTCCGTTGTTATATAGTACATGGTTGTTGTGTCTATACATATGTATGTACTATTGCCCTCTTTATATAGCTCACGTTGTCATTATTGCATTCACTCGATTTTTTAATCCAATCTATTAGTTAAATCATGGACATGCATTAATGCGAATTTTAGTCATGGATATGCATTAATAAGAAACAAGCTGATGGATCATACAATGACAAGTCGTTAGTGATTTAATAGATGGTCCACTAGACTTCTCTTTACTTCTTTGGTTAATAAGTGTCAAGGAAGTCATTATATCAATGCCAATTGACCAATGTATATGTCAGTGAGGAAGTACGTGCAGGCACTCATTTCTTGGACTCTATTTCATCAGTTTTTACGAAATGTGTTAAACATGAAAGAACTCGCAGATCTCATATCAAATATCATCTGCTCTGTAAAATTTACAGAATGCAATTTCTGTATTTAATGTTTAGTTGAAAAAAAATCATAGTTCGCACACTTATTTGTTGTAGTTGTACGGTATAAAGAGGTCAACAAGAATCACTTTGATGTTTGCTTCCAATTTGGAGTTTCGAGCTCAATAGCCTCTCTGAGGTTGAAAGAAAAAAAAACAGACGAGCCAAAAAAGAAATGCATTTTAAGTTCTCAGTTTTGCATCAAGTCAATTCCTATTTTTGGTTTCCATAGGATTATAATTTGCTGCGGTTTCAAATTAATCCCTTCAATCTGCATACCCATAAGATACTCTTGCTTGCTACTTCTATACAAATTTTGGTATTCTAGGACAATTATCTAGGGTGATTGAGATCATAAGGTTAGTAGTGTAGGATATGGACTGTTTATTATTGAAATGTTCGGTGCTTTTACCTAAACCCTTTTCCCCATGATTTCAGGTTATTATACCAGCTCCATTTTGGGTGAGTTACCCAGAAATTGCAAGACTGGCTGATGCAACCCCTGTCATTCTTCCAACACTTATCTCTGAAAATTTTCTCATGGATCCTAAACTCCTGGAATCCAAACTCACTGAGAAGTCAAGACTGCTGATTCTTTGTTCCCCGTCAAACCCAACAGGATCTGTTTACCCCAAGAAACTGCTTGAAGAGATTGCACAAATTGTAGCAAGACACCCCAGGCTTCTGGTATGATCACTAGAAATAAAACTCGGGAAGCTGCACTCAGCAAATGTTTGAATCCTAAAATTTATTTGGCTGTTCTTTTCAGGTGCTTTCTGATGAAATATATGAGCACATCATTTATGCACCAGCAACACATATGAGCTTTGCATCTTTGCCAGGCATGTGGGAGAGGACTCTGACGATTAATGGATTTTCTAAGGTTTGTAGCAAAATGCATTTATATAAAATCTGTATCAGAGGCCACTAATTCAAATTCTGTTCTAAAGAGCGGTTCTGAATAATACCCTGGAGATGTGGGCAGGCCTTACTTTGAGATTGATGTTTATTTGCAGGCCTTTGCAATGACTGGTTGGCGTCTTGGATACCTTGCTGGTCCTAGACACTTTCTTGCAGCATGTAATAAGATACAAAGCCAGGTATAATGCATCTCTACCAATCTGATCCCTACAGTTTCTGATGAGTGAGCCCTACTGTCATGCATTCCTTACTTTGATTTTCTTTGCTTTACAATTTGATCCATCATTTTTCATGTGATACATGAAACTACAAAATTCTAGAGTATGTTTTAACTTCTACCTGATTAAATGGTTTAAATTGCTGGAAGTCTTTCTTATTTTTTTCCCATCTTGTTTTCAGAGAGTATGACTAATCGTGTAGGCCTTATTATTTGTATTAGCTGGATTGTGTTAACAGTGTGATCTAGAGGATGCTCAGAATTTGGGGCAATCTCGTAAACATGTTCTGTAGATGGGGTACTATGGACTACTCATTGCAGTTGTTGCTATTAATTTTGAGTAAAGCTGGGACAAAACAGTTTGAATACATGTCACAGATATTTTTTATGAGGGTTTTACTGGCAGATTTGTCCTTGGTTCCTCATATATCTTAGTTGCTTGTTAGTTTTTAACCTTCTGCGCTGGATGATGGGATTCTAAAAAGTTCGAGACAAACTATGCCCAACATTAAAATTTCTATTCGGTTACCAAGAGAATGCTCTAAAGTGTGGAAATGTTTGGTGAACATTCAATTATGAGCAGATTTTTTATTATTCTTCTAGTTGAGCCGTTAGCAGATATTAAAAAAATAATAAAAAATGAAAAATAATGAAGGAGGGATGTTGTCATGTTTAAGAGCTAATTGGTAAGAGATGACTGATTAACCGTGGATTCTATCAAGTCTTAACTATATTTTGATAACTAAATATTGGTTTGTATCCACATACCTAATTGGAGAAAATAAAATGAATCTTGCATGCAGAATAGGGGCCAAACGGAAATAATGTGCCGAGTGATGAGTGTGTTAAAATGTCTGCGTTAACCAGAATAATTAAATGAGAACACCGTTGTTTAAGTTGTCATTAGATTACAGGAAAAGAAGATGATACTCTTGAAGGAAGTCGGTATAGTTGGAGGGAGATTGTGGGAGAGATTTAGATTGATTATGTATATACATTTAAGCTCATTGAGTTATGACTGCTCAAGTTTTAAAGATAATTAGTGAAAGCAGTTGGGAAATAATTATTTCATTTTGACCTCTACTGGAAATGGAATATGGACGTTTCAATTCCAGTATTGACTCGAATTCAAGGTTATGCATGCATGCTCTTTACGTATAATGCTGCAAGCCCCAGCTAATCCCAGAGCCTCTTCCAGTTCACTTCAGGTGCCAGCAGTATTGCTCAAAAAGCAGGAGTTGCTGCATTAGGATTGGGGTATGCAGGTGGGGAAGCAGTTTCTACTATGGTTAAAGCGTTCAGGGAGCGGCGTGATTTCTTAGTTAACAGCTTTGGGGAATTGGAAGGTGTTAAGATTTCGGAACCCCAGGTAATCTTAAATTATTTATCTAGATATAAATAATTCTCTGTTGCCTCTTCTGTTTTTTTTTTTTTGTGTTTATTGCAATTTTTCTTGACACTGTAACTACTCGCAGGGAGCTTTCTATTTGTTCATCGATTTCAGCTCATACTATAAGTCAGAAGCTGAAGGTTTTGGTATAATTGAAAACTCAGAGTCACTATGCCGGTACCTGCTGGATAAGGCTCAGGTATGCCTTCTTGGATCTTTGTCTCCTTTCCGAGATAAATAAGAAGCACTGGACTAGCCTTGTCCAATGATTTGAAGATGTCATGATTCTATCAAATATGATCCGCAGATGGAACATCATTGCATTTCTGTTCCAAGTCAAACATTATACAAAAGAGTGGAAAGAGCACTTGCTATATTATTGTTTGTGATTGGCTTCTTACTCTTGATTTACAGGTCGCGCTAGTCCCAGGGGATGCATTCGGGGATGACAGCTGCATCCGCATCTCATATGCAGCATCCCTCCCCACATTAAAAGAAGCTGCGGAAAAAATTAAGAAGGCACTTATATCGTTGAAGCCCCCTGTACCTGTTTAACGAAGCTGCCTTGAAATGTAAAACATTGCGATTTTTGTTCTTGTTTCAGGTTCAAATGTGTATCTTTTGTAACACTTGAGAATAAAATATACAAATGACCACTGGCATGGTAGTCCAGATGTGGTTTCTAGACCAGTGACAGGCCAGGGGTTCAAGCCCCTTTCGTAGATTTAGACCAACAACAAAAATAGAACCCAAATAAAATGCAAGGTATGTTTTTTTCCCCCTGTTTGTTCCTTGTATTTGTTAACTCATGTTCAGTAATGCTGATTTATTTTACTGATAAGTAGATTTGGTGGTAATAAGTAGACTTGAGGTTTGAGAAATTGGTTGTCAATGGAGCATATATTTGTACTTTTTTGGGTCCAACTTACTTACTTTTTAGTGTTAATCAACCCCTGATTCAAGTGCTTATAAGCACTAATGAACATGATATAAAAAAAAATAAAAAAGAGCACTAGAGTGTTTATAAGCACTGATGATCTGACTCTTAATTAAATTCTAGTACACTCTTGCTGACCTTGCGGTTACCTCTGCTCGCCATAATTACATTGGGACTATTGTCATTCAATCCCAAAGTAAAAGTCAATATTTGTTTAAACTCAAATTTTTGGATTTAGAAAGGCAAAAGCAAATAGGTGGCTGATTAAAAAGGGATGATAGTAGAAAAGTCAATGAGATGAATGAGCTTATTAGAAAAGTAAAAGCACAGCTTATACTTAATTCTAAACATATATAGGGCAAATAAATCTCAGCTGATCCTATCCCAAAATAGAACTTGTATATAAGCTTGTGTGTTCCCATTAAAAGTTCAATCTGACCCTATAGGTTTTTATTTCAAAAAAAAGATAAAAATCGGCAAAACCCAATTCAAGTCACCAATAAATCAGCATTTAAGCTAATAAATAATTACCAGTTTCACCAATAATAAATTTTAGATTCACTGCTCTCAAGCACAGACCTAGCAATTCTGTGGTGACCACACAGACACAGCCTATGGCCTAACCAGATCAATTATGGGATCAACTCTTTGCAGGTCTTTAAAAAATATAAATATATTTGTGGACTTGTTTGGGACTTGTTTTGTGTCTTCCAGTTTTCAGTGAAATTAATCTGACCCAGCAATATAATAGGGCATATGAGCCAATTTAAAAGACATTAATGCATCTTTAAAGTTGATTAATATCAATTATTAGTTTTAACTAGATTTTAGTACTGATCATCCACAGACCTAGCAAATTCTGCTTGCTCACCCTAATCAATAACTAAAATTATTACGGATTTCATGCTGATATGATTAATCAAATTATTATATTTTTGGTTTTAACCATAGATATCCCGACAACCTTTGGTTGTACGAGTAATTTCGTTTGGCGTATGTGGTTGTCCCTCCCAACAAGCGTTTTCGTGCAAATTCGAACACTTGACTTTGCAAGAGGCTCCTCAACTGCTAAACTCAAGAGAAACTTACCGCTTAAGTCAGAATCTGTTGATCAAATTATTATATTGTTCTTGTAATTAATTGAAATCTCATAGTTAATTAAAGATTTCTGGTACAGCTTTTTTCATTTTCTGTTTTGACTCAAAATCCATTTCCATGATGATTTTAGATTTATGGGTACACACCATCTTTTAAATCAAACTCGAATTTGATTTAGTGCAATTGTGAAGAAAAAAAATTTCCGAAAAGAAGATAATTTATTATGAGAGTAAAGAGCTCAATCAATGAAAATAAAATGAACACCCAGAACTAACAAACAAAAACAAAACCCAAACAGATGCAAGAAGCGAACAAAGTAAAAAAAAACACCTCCAACCCCTTAGAAACTCATGCAGACAAACTCCTCTTCAGACCCATCCCCATCCGTATGAGGAGTATTCTTCTTCAAATCATCCTCCCATTGAAATCGGTCTGCCTTTTCTAAAGCACTGACGAACTCCACTAACTATTCCTTATCCGTTAACAATTAAAAAGAAAAGAATTGACTTTCTTTATTTCCATGAATTAATCATATATATTATTGATCTCAACTAAAAATAAGAAAATTTTGTTTTCTTGTTTCTCTTTGATTTTCATAGAATTTGATGTATATATCTAGGGATTGTACAGAAGCCATCATATTATCTATAGCCAACCTATAGCATATTCCAAAATATGTAAATGCAACTAGATAATAGTGTGTACTATGTACTATGAAAGGCTTGTATTGAATTCTGGCTGCTCCTCACTCTCATATTGTCTCCTATATTTCTGCACTTTGTTCTTGTTGATCCTGAAAATTAATTATCTGCAAAGAGCATCGAACTAAGATGGCTTAGACGATACCTCTAACACTCAAGTCAACTATCTTATTAATAAAAAAAATTAGTTTCAAATTATGAGAATATCACATAACTAAGCTTATGCCGAATCAATGTTTTTTTTCTTTCTTTGTTTTCGAGTAACAAAGTAGCTAATAAGCTTATGTAACATTTAGTTAAACATATACATGTGATTTTAATCAAAAGGAGCCTCCAAATAAAAGAACATGCCTTACGAGCGTATCTTAAATAAATTTGTCTTAATTGAAATTTGAATTCCTAAACTAGATTGAGTTCATAAAAATAAACTTAATCCGGCGGACATGTCAGTATGTTTAGATAAACTAAACGAGATATATGTATAATTAGTTAATTAGGTTCGACACTTTATTTTCGCAATATATCAACATCCCCAACTCAAATTCAAGAATCAAGACATTGTGCTTTCTTTTTCTTGATGCATCTTCTTTTGTCATACTAATATTTTTGATTATGACCTATACAAATTCATATGTATTACCAATATATATTTATTTATTTTTCATTTAATTGAAGATATACTTGATGGAGTACTTGAACAAGATGAATTGAATTTTGTTGGACCCTAATGAGGCAACAAGGTCATATTGGGTGTTTTGTTACACAAAAATACATGGAAAACCCACCAAACTCCCATAACAAAATCAATCAAAATCTCAATGAAATGCATAGCATAGCATCTCAATCAAATGTCACTTTTTGGCTTTTGCCTAACCTCTATATTTGAGTGAAACACTAAGTGAGCTTCCAACCCATATGGAGCTGCCCACTTGAATCAATCTCATGGTTATGGAAATATTGTAGTAGAATTTAATGGGATCAACCTACTACATTGAGCTGTCCCCACTTCAAGTCATTTTTAGTCTTTATCATCATCTCTTATATATCATTAATGTTAGATCTAGAAATTTTATGCATTTTTATTTAGACTTTAACAACCCAATGAGAAACCTCTAGCACATGGGGCTTTGATGCCTTTGAGTTTGTGAAATTTCTGTTTTAGGGTTGAAAGGTCCATGAGTAGTTCCTATTAGGGCAACAAATTGAAGGATCTTTAGTGATTTTGAGAGATATCAAATCCATAAGCTTCACAAGTTCCAAATTGCACATATTTAACATTTCTAGTAATGATGTCACTAGAGAGTTTCCAATTAGTTTGTCTTTCTCCAAAGAAGGAATAATTGACTTGAAAATATTACCATGACAAGATAATAATACAAAAAGGCAACATTTTTTGAGAAATGTAGGGTATCTCTCTTTTTTTACCAAGAAATTGGTTTATTGCATAATGCAGTAATCTTTGGATGAGGTTGGATGACAAATGAGAAATGAGTTACTGTTAATTAATTATTACTCTCTCAGTTCCACTTTAACTGTACAGTTTAACTTTTTGCAAACATGTACAATAATTTTGTTAGGGGTTGACTTACTACTTTATACTCTTGTAACAAACTTAAAAAGTTATTAAAACTAATTAATTAAGGGACATTATTGGAAAAGTGAGTTATAATTTATTATTAAAAAGGAAAAGTAAACAATTATTTCAGGACATCTATTTTAGAAAAAGTATATAGCTAAACTGGGACAGAAGGAATATTTGAAACTCAAGACCTTCGATTCCAATACTCTAAAAAATTAGTCTAATAAAATAAATTTTATCATTCAAAGAACAACTTAAAATTATTATATATTTTATTCGTTCTCAAATGAATGTCTATCATACTAAATATAGATGCTTCCAAATAAATGTCTAA
>JAYMTT010001153.1:0-10293 GCA_036898025.1 Hypseocharis bilobata
ACAATGTCACTAATCATAAAGTACGGAGACCAAAAATACCAAAAAAAAAACCAAAAATAACTCAAACAAATTATCCAACCATTTTTTTTTGGCCCACAGGAATAGCCTTGTTCCGTCTGAAGATTTTCTTGATATTGTTAATAGCTTTCATTTGAATAGATTGGTATACAACTATACACTTTCTTAGGTCCATTCTTCAGTTTTTGTTTAGCACCAATGCAGTAATCCTTGCGAACATAGGTAAACCAGTCATTCATCACAGGTAGTATTCAATTTTGTTCCTGCTTTCTAAAGTTTCGGGAAAGGTCTTGCCAATGCCAACTACATCCAACAGATTTTGGCCATTCATTTCAAGATGTATTGAAGGTCAAATTTGAGAAAAATGTGGTATTCCTTTACTTGCAGTTTGTGTAAATGTAATACGATCTCGACTGTTGACTTTGTAATCAATAGCTAAAATAAGCTGAAATACATGCATTTTAGTTTCTTGAGAATTCCAGATCTAAAACTGGTTTTGGGGCCGCGTTAATAGAGAAAGCAGCAGAAAGATAAGATTTCAATGTCAAAATACCTAGTTGAGCCAAGGTCTTACATGCAAGAATGTTACAAGCTGACTTATCCATGGCCTAAAGGAAGTTCCTCTGGAAGTTTCCTGAAGAAAACCGTGAAGTTAGACCCTGAGCCATGTTTTCTGGATCAAGATTTACACTTTGCCTCCCAGCTGTCAAGTCCTTCTCACGATCCCAAGGCTTCCATGGATGTTGCCCTACCCACTCTTCTTTCTCCATCTTCTGCTTGAATTTTCTCTTTGAACCTTTTGTGTCCCCTTCTTGATGTTTCTGCACCAATGATTTTGATCGCTTTGCTTTATTGTATTTGTCCACCAAATCTGCATCTGAGCTTTGCCTTTTCTTTTCCTCCTCATTTGAAGCAAGTGCTGTAGCCTCATTATATGCGTCTAAATATCTGCCACATGAAGCAAATCATGTTACCAAAACCCTCAAACTTAAGAAAACAGAACAAAACAACAGTAGACCGATTCAGATTATTAAAAGAATACATACTGCATCTTGGCTTTCTGAGCTCGGTCTGAGGGAGTATCAGTCCAAGCACTTGTATCACCTCGTCCTTCTTTACCACCCTTGCTAAAACTAGTTGATTGCATAGGCATACCACCAGGCTGAAAATAAAAAACAACAGGAGGTTGTGACTTGAAAGAAGTACAGAAGGCTGGCTTATGAAACAAAAACTCTCAAAGAAGTTTTCCCTCAGAAACTTGTGCGCCACACACACACAAAATTGTGTGCCATCATGGTCTCAAGTATTGGATTAAGGTAATATGTCCAATCATATCACCATTCTTGCCCATGTCCTTCATCTTTCTGTTCTCTTTTTTTTCAGTCTGTATTTGAGCAGTAACAATTCTAGTCTAAATATACATATCTGCAATAGGCGAGCAACTGGCCCAAGCCAAGTCGACACGATGGACTATTCTATCTCGGCTCGATTCAAAAAACAGAGCTCAAAAGAGTCGAGGCGATATTCAAAATAATTGATATGAACTCAATTACCAATAGATGTGAGCAAAGACAGAGAAAAAAAGGATACGTTTTCACACACACACAGATATATATATATATATATTAAAACTTGGGAAGTGATTCGACTCAATTCGTTGCATACTTATATACGATCATTTTCCTAAAACTATAGCAGATTTTTTCCAAGACATGATGAAGGCAACTATTATACCATGACAATTTAAAGGTTAAAAGGTCTAACCTTCCTTTCAGGAGGTAGTGTTGTCATCCATTCATCTCTTTGTGGTGCTACTTTAACTTCCATGTCTGCAAGGAGCTCATCATCACCCTCCATGGAAATACCTACCAGCACGACAGCTTGTTCAGTTAGATGAGTAGTTGCTTTAACAAGTCACTTAGTGACGACAGTTACTCAGATACTATTTGATAACAATCAAGATGAAAACATCAAGAATCTGACTGCAGTTCAGAAAGGTGGCATATTAACAGTCATCAGAGCAGAAACTTAGCAGACCAACCCAAACCCTAGAAGAACCCATCAATAATAAAAATTAAATTTACTTGGCAGGTGTTGCTCTGAGAAATTAAAACGCATCAGGGACAGAAATAGGAAGTAGGGCCGAGTAGCAACCTTAATCTTTCAACAAAACCATTGATTGAAAAACAATACCTTGGCCATCAACAGAAAAATTGAATTTGTTGAGAGAAAAACCACAACACAGGCCATTCAGAAGCATGATGAGATCAGTATATTTACAGAGAACTCGAGAAGGTTAGAAATGACTTCTGATTGAACAGAATGGATTAAGCATATTGTCTTCTGTGCAGCTAGATATTGAATAACAAAACAAAACTAGAGGTTATGAGATAATTTATGCAATCCTGTATTTCTTGGGCAGTATTGTTTTCCCAATTAATTTTTTCCTAACAGACAATATAATGAATTAGTTGACATTAAAAAGAAACAAGGGAAACCAGTGCAATATCTTCTCCTGAAGGAAAGACAGCTACTAGTAGAGGCAAAAATAAAAACAAAAAAACTATAAACTCTATAATATCACCAAATTGCTACTAACCTTGGGCTCTTCTCCATTGTGCAGCTTCACGCATTGCTTTCAACTCAGCCTATAGAAGCAAGGAAATTAATACCAAATAATTTTTCATAATAATATCCAGACAAAACAAAAGGTACATACCTTAAATGCCTCTTGTTCCTCTTTGAGTTTAATCTTATCGTCCAACGCTTTTCGCTACACATTGGACAAGTTTGAGATTTAACACCAAAATTAGACAAAGTACTAAAGATTTACAGAAGGTACAAACATAGGGTCCACAAAATTACATATCAAACAGATGAAATAACAATCATCTATATTAACCAAATATGCCAAAATACAAGTATAATTGATATATGATGAAGGTGCATGAAATGGTAATCACATAAAAGTCTAGGAATTATACATGGAAATTATTAGTTATGATCAATACAAAACATGTATCTACATCCATCCAAATCAAATCTAAAGCATTCTCTAAAAGAAGGCATTTATTTGATGCCAGTGGAAAAACTGAGAAAATATTTGTAAACCAATTTACGAACCCTCACTTGTTTGGTAGTCTGCAACAGCCCTTCATTACAAAGCGGTTATGCAACATTCTGTTAAGTTCATTAGACTTTCCTCAAGTCTTACAAAGCAGCACAAAATATAGTTTGCTTCTCAATAGGATAGTTTATAGATACTTATGGAGGTTCTTCAGGCTATCAAAAGCAGCTATAAATTTGGCAAATGTGGACACAGTGAGGATCAAGGAAGTAATTTCCCATGTCATAAAAATACTTTGACTTAATACAATTTACATCTTATACACCATGTACATGAAAAATATTTGATTAATAAATACCACTGACAACTCAAACTTGAAAAATGTAAAAAAGAAGTCAAGAAATGTTATCTTAAACTGAAGTTATACTGAACTTCACAACAAATCTTTTAATTAGGTCTCTCATCTCATTTTCCCAGCATGAACTCGACTGATAAGTATTATTAATAAAAATTAAAAATTCCGACTTAGTTAAGGCTCCATACTCACAAAAAGGGGTGGCAAACTTTGTTGACTACTGCGTTTTAGATGGATCCTACATAAGGGGAATTGCGATTGAGAGCCCTCCAAGAGTTACTTGCTAAACAAGTAAATAACACTTTCAGAGAGTTACAATTGTAACAATGACCTCAAGTCTCAGAAATTGGCTTGTCAGAAATACATAAATATTCTATTCTTTTAACTCTTAGTCTGATTGTTCAAAATCTACTCGGACATGCTAAGAAACTAAACACACACCAATAATATACAAATTTTGATATTATCAACTATACATTACTTAGAGACTGTGGCCATTGACACCTGGGGTCAGCTAAGGTGGTAAAGAGGAGTTTGGATAGAGATCTTAGGTTTCAGCTGCCACTCCTCTTGTACCGAACAACAAATAAAATAAAATAAAAATGTGACCATTTTTTCCTTATCTCAGATTCTAATCAGCTTAGATGAGCTTTAAATTAAAAGTGAAACATCTCTTATGGAAGGATCTATGTCCAGTCCTATATTAGAATGAATTCATGCAAAATCCTACATTTTTGCTAGAGTTACATAACTCATACCCACGAAAACCCTAAAAATTTAAGCGCAAAATATTAAAAAAAAAATATATTGTCTGCACCATTTTGTAATATCCAAGTTTATATTATCTACCAATATTCCAGTGCAAAAGTATTTTCCCACAAGTAAAAAACATGAAGCAAGGCAAAGCATCCTCGGACTGAAACAATAACTTTCTACTTACCTTATCTGGATCTTGTAAATCTTTAAAAGCTTTATTCAGTATAATAAATGCTTGATTGGCTTGAGGGTGAGGGCATTTGTCTGGGTGCACCAAAAGAGACAGCTTCCAGTATCTGAAGCAATGAAAAGTCAGAAGAGCCATTAGATAAAGAAAAACCACTAAAAATATTTACGTAAAAGCACTAAAGCAAAAGCTCATATTCATATTCCATAGATGACAAAAATGTAGAAAATGACCGACTGTGACGTCCTTAAAGTAGATAATAGATAGCTTCCAGTACCAACTGCCAGTAATTATTTCCCTAACTCAGTTTTCATGGCCATCAATAGAAAAAGTCATTGTTCGACTCGCACGACATTGTTGTGAAACACATATATTATTACATGTTAGTTTCTTCTCTTTATATCTATAGAGAAATTGGAATTCAAATCATAATGCCAACTATAGAGCAATAGCAACACACATAGTATACCTATGATGAGGCCAAATAAAGGGGGCCTTAAACCTTTTTTTTCTTCAGATCTACCAAATCTGTAAGTATGGGGTGTGCCCCACATGCAGAATCTGATTATAGATGAATTTTTCACGGGCTGATAGGTTGAATAATCATTAAACCAGTTTAAAATTTGGAGTTTCGATGCAAGAATTCTTTTCATTCTCATAGTCAGTGGCAGTAAGTTTCTATAAAGCCAGTGAAGAAGGTTTGATATTTTGGAGTATTCTAGTATTTTCTCAATGTAATAGACACCTTTTCTTGAGTCTCGAGTAGGTTAATAGTTATATGATAGGTAGTTGTTATCTTAGGCATGTTTAAGCCCTATGTGAACAGCTATACTTGTTTCTGGAAGATTTTCCCTTGCCAAACAAGATGAGAAGAGTCTATGAATAAGGTCTTCTGTACCAGAACAAAATTAGGTTTTGACTAATGGATGAATCTTTTAACTTTTAGATGTATGCATGTCTAGATTTCTTCTTTTTTCCCTTGTTTCATCTGCTATCATGCTGCTCTCTAGCAATTCTATCGACTTAATGAACACAGCTAACTCAAACCTTAGTCGAATACGAGAATCTAAACCGTTTCTTCTTCTATTTCAAACCCTGACCTAATGTTTTCTAGCCTAAACCCATCAGATCAGCTTCAACAAACAGATCTTTAAACCTGCCCTGTGTCAAACATGCACTCAGGTTCATTAAAACATAAAGAAAAGTAAAAGGCGTTAACATAGTGCTCCCTACATCTGTTTAGATGATATTTCACACCCAAGTTTATTTGAGTTAGGTGGTGATAACAGGAACTTGAGAACCATTTCTAACTGATCTATTTCTCTTTCGTTGGGGGTGAAATTGCAAGGAACAGGATATTTTTCCAAGGCAAAACAAAAGAACAAAAGGTTCTGGAACCTAATTCAATGTTGCTCGCCATACCATAATCAACAATGAAGGTAATTATCTGTTCAAACATAAAGAAGAAAATCTCTTTAATATTGAAGATAATAATTGAAACACTTTACCTTTTCTTTACATTATCAGTGGACATTTTGTGGTTCACTCCTAGTACATCATATGGACTGTCAGCCTCAGCTCCCATAATTCTCGTCACCTGACCAAAGAAATGCAACAAGGTGATGAATCATTGCTTCCAATGTAACATTCAAGATATAACTATAAAAAGGTTCAACGAGATAATTACATTTGAATCTTTTACTACCTACATTTTATCAATATCACAAATACTTCTAATGGTTGAGGGAACATGCAATTAAATAATAAGTTGTCGATGTATATCGAATAATTGGATTTTGCATACCTATGTGCAATTAAGAGGAAATAGTAAAAAAAAATGGAAGGAGCAGAAGAAATGACAGGAAAGAGGCAAATCCAGGTCAAGGAAACAAATAACATGATTTTGAGTTAAACCAGAATACCATAAATACATTTTAACAAATCCATTTTTATTTATCCCTAACTGTCCTCCCAAAGCACAGAGTTGAAGATTGTTCAAGCTAATATAATGTCTTCTTTTGACCAACGTGATTTTCTTTCAGTGCCTAGAGCTTTCACCCCTCAGTTTAAAGGTAGCTGGGGAATAGAAAAGGGGGATCTTTCATATACAGGATACAAGCTGATTACTTTTTCGACAGACAATCTTTCCCTCACTCTCGCGCACACATGAAAAACAGTAGAAAAAGGAAAGCTCCACAACAAACTAGCAATCTAAATAATACCGATTAAAGTATATTTCAGCAATAAAAGCAAAGATTTCATGGAAATAGACTCCAAACATCTATATGGAGCCTTACAGTGTGTTTTACTTTTCGAAGCCTTGAGAGTGCCAGAAAGCAATAGAAATGAAGGCACATACAAAGATGACAAAAAGAATGGCATGTAAGATTTCGTGGAACTGAATACAAGACGCTGAAGGAAAAGCAAGCTTAAGGACCAAATAAGAGAAGAATATGGGGCGACTGAACCAATCATTGAACCGAAAAATTATAGTTTTATGAAAAATAGTCAAAGTAAATGTTATGGGGAATTTAACCCACAAACTCTTAATTGGAATAACCAGGCCATCAATCTACAAACTACTTGATGATTGTAGTTTCCTTTTGTTTTTATATTTTTTCCTAAGAAAACATTCTATATTATGAAATCATAAGTCAAGCGTTAATTAATCAACGATAAGAACATCAAAATCCATTTTTTTTATCTTTTGTATAAAAAGTTATAAATGTTCTTAACTAGGACCCACCTCTGACTCCTTTTCCCTTGTCAAAAGAAGAACCCAAGAAACCCGTAGATTACCCTCTTAGCCCTTAATATTTCTAGCTCTGTTAGCTTTTATCCTTGCTGTTCTACATCAATTTGGTATCAGATTTGTTGAAATGAGATCCAAAACCCTAATTTTCTCGACCTAATTCTTAAATACCCCCAACTGTACTGACTCGGACCCAAATTTTCCTAGCCCAAGGTTTTTCCTCTTCATGTCCTATGTCATAATTGCATGCTAAGCAAACTGAAGAACCCTAGACAACTAGACAAAATTGCATATATTCTCAACCGATGAACAAATAAGTAGTGCTTAGGAAGAAAACCACAAGGAAGATCTCAGTTATTGGTGCTTAAAATACCCAAAAATGAGAGGCACATGAATAATAAGCTATCAGCTATAAGCAGTTATGTATACCAAAAAGCTGTGGCCAGTGGGAGGGAAAGGTATAATCCAAAAATACAGTCTTTTCTTTCGAGATTAACACAACACCTTCTGCATGCAGCTCCATGCTCTTTAAAAGAAGAAAGTAAGCAAGATTCTTAATATATTAATCCAATTGACCCAGCCATAACACCTTAGTCTAAATCTTAAACTAGGTAGGATCAGTTAATTCAAATTAAAAAGAAAAGAAAAGAAAATTCCATGAACAAATAAGTGCAAGGATCAATAATCACATTGTTAAGTTTCCAACCCAAAAGCTTAAGCTATTAGATGGAGGGACCCAACTAGTATATGAAGCAGTCTTAAATTTCACACATAATCAATGTGGGACACTTAGCACACATCATATAAAAAGAAAAGGAGTAGGGGAGGGTCGGTGGACCTTATGCATCCAAATGAACAGAACAATATGAAAGTAAAAGACCATCATGCGGGCACCAGTAGGTTTACTTCTAGGCAGACTTAGAAGACATCTAAAGAGAAATCAAATCCATTTTTCAGCCTTAGGAATGGCATGAATAAAGTAAGTAACGAACAGAAAGAAGACTAACTAGTCTTTACCTACGGTTGGTATTCGGAAAAATATTCATGATAACTACGAACATGGTAGCTTAAATATATATTACATTTAACTATAAACTAGTGCTATAACTACTAGCATCAGAAAAATGTCCCAATGCCTAAAGCAAAAGGATGCATCCAAAATGTAAACCTCAGAATCCTCATCCCCCACCCCACCCCCTCCTAGTTACCTTTTAATCTGCATGTCATATAAAACACAATGAAAATGTAATTGTAAAATAGGAATGCGATTCAAAACTTTGGTAGAACTAGTAAGCTAGATGAGGTTAGTGGTAAAACTACAAGCAAAGAGCCTACTAGAGGAAGGAACACTCCCTTTTCCAAACCCATCCGCATCCAAAACTTCTTTGTACTTAACACAACATATGCAGACAGACCATTCCTACAATCTGAGACAACTTAATGACCCACAGGCAGAACAAAATTGTAGTTCATATGGCTTGCATAAATTTCACAATATACCCCAACGAAGAAGAAGAATCAAATCCCTTGCTGGTTTAAACATCATGACACAAACTTACTAAATTAAAGACTATGGAAATATAAGAAAACAGATCAGGGCAACAACATGGCAATTTATAAAGCATCTTTTAAAATATTCCACATTTGTAATTTACCAGAAAAATAAATCTTCAAGTTTAGTACAGTAGACTTCAGAATAAAGCATCAGAGAGAAATATATAAAAAAAATATCAAAATTTGTAAGGGGTAGCGTTAAGAACCTCTTCAAAACGCTCTGCCTCATTCGCTGATTCAGCTTCAGCAACCAAAGCAGGTGGTGGAGGCCCTATAAATGTTTCAGTATCTTCCTCCAAGTCAGCCTCTCTGGAATTATTTGTCATATAATGTCACAAGGACCCAAACTAACTAGTAGTTGCAATTCAATACAAAACACTCTGACCGTCAATATCAAACCTCAAGTTAAAATCTAAAATAACTGATACTTCAGTTATCCTATAAGTTTAAACCAAATAAAGTATATGTTGACAAAATCTCTTCTATTAAAGTACCTCAGCTCAGCCTGTGCTTCAGTTAATTTGGCTGCAGCAGCAAGTAACTCAGCTGATGGCATTGCAGGACCAATAACCCTGCAAATAGAAAAAAAAATCAAAACAGTCACCTACCACTAAAACAAAGAACAATATCATTAGATGATTAAAAATGCAGAATACTTCTGCACAATATTTTGGCAAGTATTGGAGAATGTTAAAATTCAAGATCCATTGTATCTTTGCTCTCAAAGCCAATTGTGCTTCCAACTATGGTTCATTTTACTGATTTTACTTCAAGAGTTTCAAATAAACTACCGACTGCAGAGTATTAACTATAGCACCTGAACCTGATAGTGGTACTGATCATTACCAGGGTTGAAATCTTTCTTCTAGTGCCTCACATTTTAATGCAAGATATATTAGATTAAGCCATTAACAAAATATTAAATGGTGATACACTAGCAATTCTGGGACAAGAAAGCAAAAATGGCTGCATGTTTAGAATTGTACAGTTAAGAGTTGACATAGTTAAGTGATGCAGGACTGCCTCCTAAAGAATTTAGGCACAACTTTAGGAAATGGGATATTTTAAGTTTAGGAAATAGGACATTTTAGTCTTTTTATTCTATTTCAGACCTAGGGTTACACCTGATAAATACCTGAGAATTATTATTGTTAGTTCAGTTTTTGGATGATTTTTGTTAATTGAGAATTGAAATTTCAGATTTTTATTTTTATTTTCCTATTATTTTGCATTTGGTATTTGGTGCGGCATCATTAAGCCTATAATAAACTTATGAAAACCACAGCAGAGAAATTATGAATCTGAAAGTAAGACAAAAGAACCACCCTATCCCTAACATCAGATTCTACAGAGGACTACCTAAAAGGAAACAAGAAGCCCCATGAAATTCCAGCTTGTTAGAATTCTGGATATAAGGGCCATGATCATAACAAGCTCCATAAAGACCCTAACCCAGCATCATATCTTTTGAAGAGTAAGAAAACGAAACTATAGTAATTCCTTTCATATGAGTAATCCCATTCAATAGCCTAAGATCCCAACCATGGACCACCATTGCTGTTTACCTTACAGCACTGCATGAAGGCAAACGACAGACAGTCCTC